>SJYC01058378.1:0-24957 GCA_006408675.1 Madoqua kirkii | reverse complement strand
TAGATTTCTTGAACATGTTTCATTCAAAATGTTGCCCACAATGATTTGCATTCACCCACTGGCTTTGACTCCAGTCATGGGTTTCTGAAGGTTTTTTTTTCCTTTTTTTTTTATTTTCGGTATAGCCACAGGGCTTTCCAGGTGGTGATAGTGGTAAAGAATCTGCCTGCCAGTGTTGGAGATGCCAGAGACATGGGTTCGATCGCTGGGGCAAGAAGATCCCCTGGAGTAGGAAGTGGCAACCTTCTCTAGTATTCTTGCCTGGAAAATGAGGAGCCTGGTGGGTTATGCAGTCCATGGAGTCTCATAGAGTCAGACACAATTGACAC
Source organism: Madoqua kirkii (assembly GCA_006408675.1). Classification (NCBI taxonomy): domain Eukaryota; kingdom Metazoa; phylum Chordata; class Mammalia; order Artiodactyla; family Bovidae; genus Madoqua; species Madoqua kirkii. Next base: position 24,628 of record SJYC01058378.1, on the reverse strand, counting down.
CTGTATTCAGAAGCCCACTCTGTGTGTTTCAGAGGAATCAAGCAGGGAAATAGTGAGGTCTGGCAGAGCAAACATGAGATCTTATGCCTCGGGAAAACATTAACATGATATATTTCCCTTATGAAATAAAGACCCTTAAAACAGCAACTTTGGCCAAGCGTTTTTCCACCTTGTTAAATTTTTATATTGAAACAAATTGAAATTTACATTAAAAAGGTAAAGAAATAGTACAGAGTTTCTATAACCCTTTACCCTAACTCCTCAACGGTTAACATTTAATTACATTTCCTTTTTTCTGAACATTTTGAGAATAAAGTGCAGACATGATGACCATTATCTTTTAGTTTCTCCCTAATATTTTATTAACAACAGTTTCAAACATACAGAAAATTCTGAAGAATTTCACAGTGAAAACCGTGAAACTTACTAACTAAATTCTTCTGAGCCACAGGGGAGGCCCTTATTTCTCACTTACTCCATTACAGATCTCTTGTCCATTTATATATCCTTCCATTCACCCACACATTGATTTTTTAACAGCTTCATTGTTGTATCATTTGTTGTTGCTGTTCAATCTCTAAGTCATGTCCATGCGACCCAGTGGACTGTAGCCTTGCTAGCCTGCTCTGTCCATGGGATTTTCTAGGCAAGAATACTGCAGTGGGTTGCCATTTCCTTCCAGGGGATCTTTCCCACGCAGGGGTTGAACCTGTGTCTCCTGCACTGGCAGGCAGATTCTTTACCACTCAGCCACCAGGGAAGCATGTTGTATAATTAACAACCCATAAAATTTATCTATCCAATAATTTTAATCCATGTTCATATCATAGAAAGTCATAGTGTGGTTTGGAAAATCCTAACAAAGCAGCCCTTTTCTGGGTATTAGCTACTCTCATCTTATAAGGAGGCTGATCTCAGAGAGGGTCTCTAGCCTGTAACCTGCTTCTCTCTGGAGTCCCAGAAAATCACATTACCGCTTCTGAATCTTTGAAGATTCAGTTTTTGGAAATATGGAGTGAGGCCATTAGACCCTTGGATGAGTAAGTTTCTTGTGGCTTTAAGATGTTGAAATTCTAAGCTATAGGGTATAGGATCCCCATTCCTTACTCCTCTGCACAGAACACTACGTTATACCTTTTGTTTGCTTTTCTCAGAATCAATCCTGATGACATCATGTGGAGCAGGTTAGCCTGAACATTTAAGGGGATAAAACACTTACGCCTTAAGGACTCTTTGGGAGCGAATCATTTATCCATCGCATTTGCAGAATTCTTCTGTGAAATGGAATCTTGCTGTTACTAATGCGGAAGCCTGCTGTTAAATGCTCAGACTGTACATATTAGCCAGCTGGTGGCTGAATTCCGACTATTGAGCTGCCTAGAATTGGAATAATTAATTTTCCTGCAGAAAGTGCATTGTGTTGTAGCTTTTTGGGTTTGTGACTGTAATCTGTAATCACCAGGGAATTTATTTAGATTTGCAATTATACTAGAGTTAGTAATTTATAGTAAAGAGATGGGAGTTTGCTAAACAGAAGGCAGAGAGCTGTGAGTTTTTCATTAATAGTTTTGGGAGCCTTGTATAATAATACCCAAACTGTTAGTGAAGAACTATTAGCTAAATAGTCGGTTCGTGTTCGTCTTATCTGGTGAAAGCAGAACTTAATGTGTTTACCTCAGGAGTTTTCTCATTTATTTAAAATGTGGCTTTCTTTTACATGAAAAAGAAGTGTTCCTCTAAAAGCTTATATTTCAAAGACATGTGATTATGAATAATAGCTTCCTAGATATGTACTATTGTGTTTTAAACATATATCCAATAATAATATTCTTATTTGCCTGAGGATAACATTCCACTCTCTATTAAATACTGTATTTCAAATGAAAGAGTATATGAATTGACTGTTTCTTTTTTTTTAATTATGCATTTGTTTTCGGTAAAAGTAAGTTTCTTTAAAAAGAATATTCTTAACTAATAACAATTTTTTTGAAGAGCTATCCATACATGACTGTGGCATGAATCACATTTTATCACTCATAGATAAGGCAGGAAAGCTGACCTGCCTAATATAAAATCATAAAAGTTACCAAGGAACCTTTATCTTTAATTCAGTTTAGTTGTTTTAAAATTTGCAATGCTTTATTTAACAAGTTTGTGGTTGTAATTCAGAGTTGAGTAATGTATGTTATTGAATTGTTCATGAAACTCTGTTGCTTACATGATTAAGAATGACTTTTAAAAAGATAGATACTTTGTTTCATACCAATATTATAGGTTAAAATCTTATATATGATAGTACTATAGCCTGATGAAGTCAGATCCCTGGGTTAATTTAAGGGGTCATAGCTGCTCATCTGATAAGAATCTGATGTGTTTTAGAATTCAGCTTTTTTTTTTTTTCAATTTTAGAAAGTTAGTTCAGTGCCTATTCAATGTGATAACATCCCCAGTGGAATCAAGCCAGCATATTTATATTTCTGCATTAAAACATGAGGATATTCCTCTTTTGTGTGATCCATAGACTGTAAGTAACTTTACATCAGTTTGGAAATTGGTTATCAGTTAGCAGCTTTGATTAATGACTGTGCTTTGGTTTACAAAGAGTTTGAATTTTAGGATTACAGATACGAATCAAGGAAATAACTGATGATATCATGGTATACTTTTGGGTGAATTTAACATCAAAAATTAAATTTAAGGAAATAGTATGTTTTTAAAAGATTAATCTTTGTATGTTTCTGATAGAAGTATGAACTACTTTTAAACTTACAGTTAGAGCTGTAAAATAAGACATCTAAGGAGAATAGTTCATGTCTTATGAGCTAAAAAAAAGGGAAAAGATCAGCATGGCATTTTATCTTCTTAATCAAACAAAATGTGGTGATCAAATGTTATTATGTAGTTTGCTTGAATTCTGCTTAAGTTTAGAATCTGTGTAAGAGAAAAACAGCCTTCTTTGACTTGAATGATCAGTGTTAAAACTATTGGTGACATTTATTTTTCTACATGAATATTAAATGATTTTATTAGGATGGATAAACTAAGAATAAATGGAACAGAAAAGTTAAAAATAATAAAATATATGAATTATAGAAACTATTTTTAAAGTGCTTTTGTGCTCAATTCTATATGATGAATTGATTAAGTACTTGAAATTAGTTCTCCTTGTTGAGTCTTTTTAGATCTCTATTGGAGGATATTATTACATGAACATGTTAAAAATACTTTTGTAACTGAAACCCAACTTTTATAATCATACTCAACACACAGAATAGCTTGTCTTCCAAAATTTTCATAATTCCTTTCATCTATTAAACAAGGAAACTACCACAAAAGCACTTACATATGTCTGTCTTGCAAATAAAACTGATGTTGGAGCATCTAATGAAGAATTTATATAATTTGACAATCAAGACTTTAAAAACCCTACAAAAGATGTAGCAAGTTGAATCTCAAAGGGACAGACTACATTTCCTTTAAACCCCTTGTGGTAGACCCCTGTGGCTATTTAACATTAATCATTTTAAATAAACAGAAGTATGATTTCTTTTCCAATCATAGAACAACCTTTTGGAAACAATTCTGCAGCTAAGGACAGCATGTAGGATAGAAGGGAATTTGTGTTGAATAACTACTTCCAGTGCTTATATGCATTAACTTTTTTCCTGCCAGTGTAACAAAAGAATGTATAGTTGTCTCATTCTGTAAAATCTAATTTCTGTTAGTTGTACTAATTGTATATGTGCAGGTGATGAGCAACCTAAATGAAACTGGAGACATAATGTCCTATCCAGTCATCATTTTATTCTTCAGTATCACATAATTTTGAACTGTGTGGTTGATTGGCATATTACAGAGAATATAAGTGATTTCATATATCTTCATTATCATTATACAATAAGATTATCATAAGTTCCAACAGAATGAATGCTCAAATAACTGACATTGTAATTCTTCCTCAATTAAAAAATATGTACATATATGTCTATATAAAGATGCACCTATTTACTAATAGGCATGTTCAATATACGGCAAAATCTTTTGGGACATAGAAAATATAGATGTATCATCGATTGTTTTATATTGAAAAATGTTAGTCACTCAACTGTGTCCAACTCTTTGTGACCACATAGACTGTAGTCCACCAATTTCCTCTGTCCACGGGGATTATCTAGGCAAGAATACTGAGTGGGTAGCCATTCCCACCTTCAGGAGATCTTCCAGACCCAGGGGTTGAACTCAGATCTGCATTTCAGAGAGAATTATTTTACCATCCTATAATGTAAGGCAGATAAGAACTACTTCCCTCATGGACACGTTGTGTAGTTGAACTCTCTTGGCCTTTGCTTGCCCAGTCCATCCTTGACTCCTGAGAGCAGGTGAGGTCTGGGAGTGGGATCAAATGCCTGAAGTTTAGATACCATGCTCCTCATTAAGGGAATTGGTGGAGGAGATCATGCAAGTAGTATCAGAATCCAACAGGTCCAGACAGTGTTTGTGTGCTGGCAAACCCCAGGAGGGCCAGGGACAGGTATAAAAGAAGGAAAGGTACTGCAGAGATTAAAGCAAGTGCTACCAGGAGCATTGGCCACACAGGGGAATGGAATAAGTTAGTAGCCTAGTAATAGCTAGTGTTTGGGTTGGCAAGAGTGTAATGGAAGAGGTGTACATTGTTGGCTGTTTAAGGGCCAGGGCAGAGCAGACAATATTTGCCAAAATGATGTTGATTTGGGGGCCTTGGAAAGTGAAAGTGAAAGTGAAGTCGCTCAGCCGTGTCCGACTCTTTGCGACCCACGGACTGTAGCCTACCAAGCTCCTCCGTCCACGGGATTCTTCAGGTAAGAATACTGGAGTGGGTTGCCATTTCCTTCTCCAGGGGATCTTCCCAACGCAGGGATAGAACCCAGGTCTCCCACATTGCAGGCAGATGCTTTAACTTCTGCACCACCAGGGAAGCCAGATATTATTTAGGGTTCTTCAGAAAAGCAGAATCCACAAGATGTGTATGTGTGTATCTATATCTATGGAGAGAGATTTATTACAAGGAATTAGTGCATGTAATTATGAAGCCTGAAAAGTCTCAGATCTGTAGTCACCATGCTTCAGACCTGGCAGAGTCAATGCGTAGATCCAGTCTGAATCCAAAGACCTGAGAACCAGGAGAGATGATGGTATAAGTTACAGACTGAAAGCTGGCATGTGTGTGACTCAAGTGTGGATATCTTGGTCTGAGTTTGAAGGCAGGAAAGTACTGATGTTCCAACTCCATGGTCAGTCTGAAGGATTTCCCTCTTGCTTGTGGGAGGCTAAAATTTCATTCTAATCTGGGTATTTGCATGGTCTCCATTCATATTAGGGAAGGCAATCTGCTTTTCTTTCTCTGCCAATTCAGATGTTAATCTCATCAAAATCACACTCACAGATGCATCTAGAATAATGTTTGACCAAATATCTAGGTATCTCACAGCCAGCTGACACATAAAATTAACGAATGTCACAGGTTGACACTCCTGAGGACTGCCTTTGCATGTAGATAATGTGAAGTTGCAAAAGTGAGCATTACAGAGGTCATTGCACTTATCTGCCTGTGCTTTTCTTTTATTAGATGAGATACTGAAAGAATTAAAAAAGTTGAGGATGCTGTCTGATGAGAATGTGGGTCTCTGCTGGCTACCTTTCAGAAGATGCACATATATGAATTATAGGATAATTATTATGTTTACACATAGAGGCAAGGGTCTTTCTATGTATTCTATGATACCTGTGTCGTGAATAAATAGTGAGTATGTGTCCTATTATCAAATCACCTCTGCCTTTAGAATCTGTCCTTTGCTTTGTTATCCTTTCCCTCCTTAGTTCCTCTAATAAGAGATGGGATGCACTTACCTGCCTAAGCACCACTTCAGAGTTCAAGTGTATGGCATCATCTTACGTTTCCATTCACCTTTCCAACTACTGAGCACTTTCACATATGTTGTCTCATTTGATTACATGATGAGAACTTGGTTGAACTCTATGAAATTGAGAAATTTGACCATCGGAGATTCACAAAATCAGTAATTTCACATGGTTGGATATAGTGTTATTAAATGTATTTTGAGATATAAGAAAGTGGAGTCTCAAAGTGCACATGATTTTTTTTTTTTAAGAATTACAGTACTTTTAAGTAGCAGAGTTAAATTAAGGCTTATTCTTGCAACATTTTGTGACTTACCCATCTTGCTGCTATCAAACATATAGCCAACAAATCATTAGTTTCATATACAGTTCAGTTCAGTCGCTCAGTCGTGTCCAGCTCTTTGCGACCCCATGAATCGCAGCACACCAGACCTCCCTGTTCATCACCATCTCTCAGACTTCACTCAGACTCACGTCCATTGAGTTCGTGATGCCATCCAGCCATCTCATCCTCTGTTGTCCCCTTCTCCTCCTGCCCCCAATCCCTCCCAGCATTAGAATCTTTTCCAGTGAGTGGCCAAAGTACTGGAGTTTCAGCTTTAGCATCATTCCTTCCAAAGAAATCCCAGGGCTGATCTTCAGAATGGACTGATTGGATCTTCTTGCAGTCCAAGGAACTGTCAAGAGTCTTCTCCAACACCACAGTTCAAAAGCATCAATTCTTCGGCACTCAGCCTTCTTCACAGTCCAACACTCACATCCATACACAAGTCAATGTTAATTAAGATAGGGTGAAATTAACCTGGGATTTTGCCAGCTCAAAAACTGTTGGTGTCATTTGCTTACTATCATTTTGCTTCTAGCACAGTTCTCATTTCCTTTTCCTTACTAATAAGGATTAAAATTTGGAAACTCTAAAATCATCATAATCTGTGGATTGACCATTAGATCTGAGATACCTGGATTTGCAACAGTTCTACTTTTCATACCCTTACTGATATATATATATATATTTTTTTTTAAATTTGGGAATCTTTAAAAATCTTTACTAAAAGAATTATTATTACAACATATAAAATAGAAACTGTGATTTCCTTGTGATTATATTTATATTCACTTCAAATTATTCACTAAATTTGTATGATATCTTCTAGCAATCTTTGCAGAATAAGAATGTATTTTGGAAAACTGAGCCCCTGAGTTATTTACATAGCTACATATTATATTGATTTCTTAAGCTTCATTTTGAGATATCAGTTAGATTGCTCTAAAATACTGGTAAAAATAGAGACATCAAAATTTTTATCAAGTATCATCAAATAATATTGCTGAGATGTTTTTGGCAGATGAAGTCCAAGTGTTTGCTCATAAAGATCTATTTTCGTAGAAATAAAGCTGATCAAAGAAGCGTGAAATGGAGAGTGTTTTGAAGCCCTGTTGGAACCGAAGTTACTCTCCTCTGCTTACTCTTGAAAATCTTGCTTTTGTGATTTGTCTAAAAAATGGGGGAAAGGAACAAGTTCAAGAAGCAGCTGTTACATGGTCTTGCCTGAGTTCTTTGAAGACTATGCTTGAGCTTGTGGAGCATAAGGTTAAATATGGCCTGGGGGTGGGAGTGGGGAGAAGCTGGGGACAAAGAAGCAGGACAGCCCCGGGCAGTGAAGAGGAAGAATGTCTTCATAAATGGCTCTTGTTGTTCTTAACCTTTGATTAGTAAAAGTGAAAATTCCGAAATGAACGGTGCCTGCGTGCTCAGTCACTTCAGTCACATCTGACTCTATAAACTATAGCCCTCAAAGGTCCTCTGTCTGTGGGATTTCCCAGGCAAAAATACCTGAGTGGGTTGCTGCCATGCCCTCCTCCAGGGGATCTTCCCAACCCAGGGGTTGAACCCATGTCACCTGCGTCTCCTGCACTGCAGGCAGATTCTTTATCACTGCAATACCTGAGAAGCCCTGAAAGTGGCTTAATTTAAAATATCAACATATTCAGCACTCTTTTCTAAAAATCGCTTCAGTCCATATAAAAGTGATATCCATAAGAATGTCAGTAGAAGAAGGAATGGAGGATGGAATCAAGTCGGATAACACGTTACAAATGCTGCTGCTGCTAAGTCGCTTTAGTCGTGTCCAGCTCTGTGCAACCCTATAGACAGCAGCCCACCAGGCTCCGCCGGCCCTGGGATTCTCTAGGCAAGAACACTGGAGTGGGTTGCCATTTCCTTCTCCAATGCATGAAAGTGAAAAGTGAAAGTGAAGTTGCTCAGTAGTGTCCAATGTCACAAATGACTTCCTAGCAGATTCATTTGCAGAATAGTTTATTCTCTTTTCATCCAAATTGGGGAAAAAAAAAAAAAAATATATATATATATATATATAACATCTTTCAGCAATAAATCACCTTACAACTATATTTACAAGATTGAGCTTCCTGGGACTGATTGTTAAAAGACTCATCACAACTTCTTTTTTGTAAATTTTTTATTCTATTTCTTAAACAGTGGAGCAGCCATCTTTCAGTTCATATAGAATTAGACATAGAAACTTGAAGTAAATAATGAAGTATTACATTAAACATGATGGTTAGATAGCATTACTGACTCAAGGGACATGGACTTGAGCAAATTCTGGGAGATAGTGAAGGACAGGGAAGCCTGGTATGCTACAGTCCACGGAGTTACAAATAGTCAGACATGACTTAGTGACTGAACAAGAACACCACCATTAAATAAATACTGTCGCTTATCTGGTACTGGACTAGCTAGAGAAGAAATAGGATATAGATACTTCTTGTACCCTGGCTCCTAGGAGATCCTGGTACCCAGGGTCCATTCCAGCAGAGGAGTTTGACAAGATGCTAAGTAACAAATGCTCAGTGGCAGGTTGCTAACATTATTACAATGGAGGTTTCAGAGCAAAGTGAATTCACCCCAGGTAAAAACATTTGTTGAAGTGTTTGTGAAGAAGCGGTGGGGATGATCTTAGGCTGCATCATGGCTTACATCTTGTAAGACTGTGCCACTATGATTTAAAACAGGACTCCATCATTCCCTCTTTAAGAGGGAAATGGCCTATTTGAAATATCTCCGGAAAGAAGGTATAGAGGATTAGCAAAGTCTGGTTGCATAAGGAGGCTTGATCTGGGGAGAAAGGTCCCTGGGTGAGTGAATGCCTAAATGAAAAATGTGGCACCAGCAGGCTCGTCTCTTTCTCCATTTAAAAGTAAATATTTTTTAAATAAAGTATTACTTCTACACCTACGTATCTGACAGCATAGGCAAGTCTAGTGTCAAACTCGTCTCGTCTTCATTAGGAGAAAAGTTTCCAAAAGCTAAACCTCGGCAGGAAGTATACATTGATTGCTTACTCCAAGCACTGAGCTGGCAAGTTGTCACTGCACTGAGTAATACATGGTCTACGGTGTGCTCTACCAGCACGAAGACATTCTGTTCCCATCCCTTCTCTCTTGCTTCTTCATTGCAACCCTTACTGAACATCTCATGATAAAATCGTCTCAAGTTATCACTCATAGGCTATCTTTATCATTCTCATTTGGCTGCAAATAAATTTAGACATTTGTTTATTCAGCTGTTATTCACCAAGTACCTACCACATGTCGCTGGGGACCCAAATGTCCGGGTATTCCAGCTGATTATTTAACTGAGATACATAAATGTGTGTGGGGGTGTGTGTATATAGATATACATATATGATTTCTTGCCCTTTGGAGAGAGATAACTCTATTGTCAATTATACGCTGTCAAAAAACTTTGTAACACAGGAAACTTACTAAAGTAAATTTTAAAAAATTTACCCAGATTTCAGCTTCTTGTCATCTTTTTTGTTCCTGTACTCCACCTAAGATCCTATGTCCCTAATTTTTCCTTTGGAGTGACTTATTCATCAGGGTTTTGTTCCATTTTGCTTTTTATCCTGAATTTGTAAGATTTGGAGAAATTCATAGCTTTTGCACATATACCCGCAGTAGACATTCTGTAGAATTAAATGTATCCTCATTTTTAAGAAACATAATTTTTGGAAAGGAAAACGTACTTTGTCAGACCTTATTCTATCTATAGAAGTCAATTCAAATCATGATCATACTCCTAGTCTTTTTGAGAAGAATAAAATATTCAAACCTAATGGCTTGAAGCTCTTAGGCCAAATTGGATTCTTCTTTGTTAGGAAAAAAAGCTGTCTCTAGGGAACAGTTTTAAAATTTCTCCACTGATACAAATATTATTTTTGATATGAATTGCGGAAATATCATTTTCACGGACCCCCTCCTGAACTTTGCTGAAATATTAAAATAAAGATGACTACATTACAATTTGATTATCCCTCATCACCATTTCCATTGGGAAGATAATTAATTTGACATGAATCTTGAACGTGAAAAGTCCCCAGGAAAGTCTAATTTTTGTGAGTGATGTTATTTTCCAGGATATTCTTTTGCAACCACTTTCTGACATGCAATGTAGGGAAGCAAAAACTTAAATGATTACTCACATGTAAATAATCTTGAGCACAGATGAAAGGATAGAATAAATTCTCAATAATTTATCAGTCTCTGTATTAAATTTATTTTTGCATGATATTAATAAAACCATACAAAGAATATAAAATATGGATAGCAAACTTAACAGTACATGTGGCCTACTTCTTTCATTACTTTAATTTTAAACACTAAGTGCCATAATTGAATATTTTTTCTCTTATTCCCCCCCAAAAAGATGCAAAGAGTAGCTGTTAAGCACACAGGGTATGTCAAGAAATGCAAGTAAGCCTACGTTTTCCATTTCTAATTGTTCTCATACCAAAATTTGGATATACACCTAATGCTAACTAAAACAGTGCAAAAATATAACCCTTTGTAAAGAATTATCTTCCATTGTCATTATAAAATCAGGACTCTTTCTTGTGAAGCACATTACAATATTGATTCAGAAAGCTTTTAGACATGCATGCATATATTTTAGTATTACAGTGAATTGCTTTAAATGTTTAGTGGTTTAACACATTTAATACTTAACCTGTCATCCATGTTCTAAGAGTTTTCTATGTGTTACATTTTAATCATCATAACATTTTATTAGATATGCATTACCCAATTTTACAAGGTAAACTGAGTCACAGGAAAGTTAAGTAATTTTTCTGAAGTCAAACAGTGTAGATCCAGAACAGATCTCTTTTAAGCACTACACCCTATCTGTCTCTCAACTGGATAAAACTAATTGTGAAATAAGATTAAGAATTCCAGGACTAATTTTCACACTTAAGCATGTGTGCATGCTCAGTTGCTTCAGTCATGTCCGACTCTGTACCACCCTATAGACTGTAGCCTGATAGACTCCTCTGTCCATGGGATTCTCCAGGCAAATACTGGAGGGGGTTGCCGTTTCCTCTTCCAGGGGATCTTCCTGACCCAGGGATCGAACCCTCATCACCTAAGACTTCTGTATTGGCAGGTGGGTTCTTTACCACTATCGCCACTAGAGAAGCCTGACACTTAAGCATGCATTCATGCCTACATGCAACTTATATCTCAAGTACTAGGTAATTATTAGACAAGGGATACTAGCTTATTCTTCTGTATCTAGATAGAAGAAACAGATAATTTATTAAAAATTAAGTGACTTCTAATTCTAGCAAAGCCAAAAAGATCTCAAAGTAGAATCTAGTCCTTTGAAATAACATTTAATCAATTTTGATGATAAAATATAATCTTTTAAAATAAATTTCTCTTTAAATTTCACAAAGAAATTTCATATAAATTTACTTGTATTACATCCTTTTGGTCCTTTCAAACAAATATAGTAATCATGAAACAGGAAACAAAGTTTTGACCATTTAGATTTGAAATCAAATGACCGGTACACTTTATACCCATGAAAACATCTACTATTGAAGAACAAAAACAACAGAAAATAAGTGTTGACAAAGATGTGGAGAAATTGAGGATAGTCATGCATTGTTGATGGAAATGTAAGATAGCACAACCACTGTGGAAAACAGTATGACTTTTCCTGAAAAAAAAACAAACAAACAAAAAACAAACAAACCTATAGAATTATCATATGATCTAGTGCTCCACTTCTGGGTATATAGCTAAAGGAATTGAAGGCAGAGCTATGAAGGGACATTTTTACTGTCCTATTCACAGCAGTATTATTTGTAATAGCCAAAACTTGAACATGAAAGCCCCTCAGTCATGTCTGACTCTCTGTGACCCCATGGACTATACAATCCATGGAATTCTGATCTAGTGCTCCACTTCTGGGTATATAGCTAAAGGAATTGAAGGCAGAGCTATGAAGGGACATTTTTACTGTCCTATTCACAGCAGTATTATTTGTAATAGCCAAAACTTGAACATGAAAGCCCCTCAGTCATGTCTGACTCTCTGTGACCCCATGGACTATACAATCCATGGAATTCTCCAGGCCAGAATACTGGAGTGGGTAGCCTTTCCCTTCTCCAGGGGATCTTCCCAACCTAGGGATGAAACCAAGGTCTGCTGGCATTGCAGGCAGATTCTTCACCCACTGAGCCACCAGGGAAACCCAAGAATACTGGAGTGGGTAGCCTATCCCTTCTCCAGCAGATCTTCCTGACCTAGGAATTGAACCAGGGTCTCCTACATTGCAGGTGGATTCTTTACCAACTGAGCTATGACGGACGCCCCCAAAAGTGGAAGCAACCAGTATCCACTGACAGATAAATGGATAAACAAAATGTGTTTGTATGATTGGTAAAGTATTATTCAGCCTTAAAAAGGAAAGGGATTCTGACACATGCTACAATGTGGATAAATCTAGAAGACCTTACAAGTGACATAAAGCAATCACAAAAAGGCAAATCCTGTCTTACAATATTATTACAGTATTGATTTGATTACACTTATCGAGGTACTTAGAGTGTAAATTCCTAGAAACAGAAAGGATATTGTAGTTGCCAGGGAAAAGGAGAGGGAAGGAATGGTGAGTTCAGATTTATTGGGTCCATAATTTCAATTTTTTAAGATAAAGTTCTGGAAATGTATTTTGGTGATGACTGCACAACATACACATGTACTTAATACAACTGAACTAACTGTGGTTAAGATGTGTATTTTACCACCAATATATTTTTTTAAACAAACGACTGGTAAGTGACAGAGCCAAGCCAAGAAATGCCACCTAAACTAGAAACATTTGAAATATTTTTTTGTGCTCTAAGTCCAGTGGGTCGTATGGCCTTTATATTTCATCCTTAAGATAAATTTATAGGGATTATTTTTGTGTCCTTCTGTCTATTCATGTACTAAAAAGAAGAGAAAATGTATAAAAGTTCAAACATAAGGCCCTGTTGCAACACCTTATGATTTCCTTTGTAAAATATGTTTTTATCCTCTTAGTATACTCTCCCTTAGAGGGCCTTCCCTAACTTCTCTAACATGTCACTACAGGTACCTGTCCCCCTTCAACATACCCACTGTATCCAAATTTTATTTTATGAGTTCCTTTCAGTTCACTGCCAGTCATGGCTGACTCTTTGTGGCCCTATGAACTGCAGCATGAGAGTCATCCCTGTCCATCACCAACTCCTGGAGCTTAATCAAACTCACGTCCAATAGGTCGATGATGCCATCCAACCATCTCATCCTCTGTCATCTCCTTCTCCTGCCTTCAATCTTTCCCAGCATCAGGGGCTTTGTCAATGAGCCCGTCCTTTGCATCAGGTAGCCAAAGTATTGGAGTTTCAGCTTCATCATCAGTTCTATCAATGAATACCAAGGACTGATCTCCTTTAGGATGGACTGGTTGGATCTCCTTGTAGTCCAAGGGACTCTTAAGAGTCTTCTCCAACACCACAGTTCAAAAGCATCAATTCTTTGGTGCTCAGATTTGTTTATGGTCCAACTCTCACATCCATACATGACTACTGGAAACCCATAGCTTTGACTGGATGGAACTTTGTCAGTAAAGTAATATCTCTGCTTATCAATATGCTGTCTAGATTGATCATAGCTTTTCTTCCAAGGAGCAGGTGTCTTTTTATTTTATGGCTGCATCACCATCTTCAGTGATTTTGGAGTCTAAGAAAGTCTGTCACTGTTTCCATTGTTTCATCATCTATTTGCCATGAAGTGATTGGACTAGATGCCATGATCTGAATTTTTTGAATGTTGAGTTTTAAGCCAGCTTTTTCACCTCCACTCTCCACTTTCACTTTCATCGAGAAACTTTTTAGCTCCTCTTAACTTCTGCCATAGGGTGGTATCATCTGCATATCTGAGGTTATTGATACTTCTCTCAGCAATCTTGATTTCAGCTGGTGCTTCATACAGCTTGGTATTTCACATGATGTACTCTGTTCAGTTCAGTTCAGTCGCTCAGTCATGTCCGACTCTTTGTGACACCATGAATTGCAGCAGGCCACCGCCTTGTCTATTACTAACTCCCAGAGTTTGCCCAAACTCATGTCCATCGAATCAGTGATGCCATCCAGCCATCTCATCCTCTATCATCCCTTTCTCCTCTGCCCGCAATCCCTCCCAGCATCAGAGTCTTTTCCAATGAGACAACTTTTTGCATGAGGTGGAGTATTGGAGTTTCAGCTTCAGCATCAGTCCTTCCAATGAACACCCAGGACTGATCTCCTTTAGAATGGACTGGTTGGCTGGTTGGATCTCCTTGCAGTCCAAGGGACTATCAAGAGTCTTCTCCAACACCACAGCTCAAAAGCATCAATTCTTTGGTGCTCAGCCTTCTTCACAGTCCAACTCTCACATCCATACGTGACCACTGGAAAAACCATAGCTTTGACTAGATGAACCTTTGCTGGTAAAGTAATGTCTCTGCTTTTTAATTTATATATGCTATGTAAATTGGTCATAATTTTCCTTCTAAGAAGTAAGTGTCTTAATTTCATGGCTGCAATTACCATCTGCAGTGATTTTGGAGTCCCCAAAAATAAAGTCTGATGCTGTTTTCACTGTTTCCTCATCTTTTTGCCACTGATGGGACCAGATGTCATGATCTTAGTTTTCTGAATGTTGAGCTTTAAGCCAACTTTTTTCACGCTCCTCTTTCACTTTCATCAAGAGGCTTTTTAGTTCCTCTTCACTTTCTGCCATAAGGGTAGTGTCATCTGCATACCTGAGGTTATTGATATTTCTCCTGGCAATCTTGATTCCAGCTTGTGCTTCTTCCAGCCCAGCATTTCTCATGATGTACTCTGCATAAAAGTTAAATAAGCAGGGTGACAATATGCAGCCTTGACATACTTCTTGTCCTATTTGGAGCCAGTCTGTGTTCCATGTTAGTCTATAAGTTAAATAAGCAAGCTGACAATATACCACCTTCATAAGTACTCCTTTCCCAATTAGGAGCCAGTCTGTTGTTCCATGTACAGTTCTAACTGTTGCTTTCTGACCTGCATACAGATTTCTCAGGAGGCAGGTAAGTTGGTTTCATATTCTCATCTCTTTAAGAATTTTCCACATTTTTTTTGATCCACACAGTCAAAGGTTTTAGCATAGTCAATGAAACAGAAGTAGATGTTTTTCTGGAATTCGCTTGCTTTTTCTATGATCCAAAGGATGTTGGCAATTTTGTTTATACCTCTCATTTTTCCATGTTCTGAATATCTGCCAATTTTCTCTTTCCCTATATATAGGGCTCTCTGGAGAACAACCAGTAAAACCAAATTGTATTCTCTATCTCTACTCTTATGACATTGATTTCAGTTGCTCTGTATTCTGTTTTTTGTATTACTCCACAGATTTTTGTTTGCATAGAGCTCAGTTAAGAAATCTCTGAAGTCTTATTCTGTACAGGATGCTATTTTATATTCCAGGGAGTTGGCAGTATAAAATATTTTAAAAGACTCAATATCTTTTTCCCCATTGAACTCACATTGTTGTAGAGGAGACAGGTAATAAACAAGATAAATAAATGCAGCACATATTATGTTCCATATTTGATGAAAGGAAAATAAAGCAGTTAATGCTCAAACTACTGCACCATTGCACTCATCTCACACACTAGCAAAGTAATGCTCAAAATTCTCCAAGCCAGGCTTCAGTAATATGTGAACCGTGAACTTCCAGATGTTTAACCTCGTTTTAGAAAAGGCAGAGGAACAAGAGAACAAATTGCCAACATCCACTGGATCATCAAAAAAGCAACAGAGTTCCAGAAAAACATCTATTTCTGCTTTATTGGCTATGCCAAAGCTTTTGACTGTGTGGATCACAATAAACTGTGGAAAATTCTTCAAAAGTTGGGAATGCCAGACTATCTGACCTGCCTCTTGAGAAACCTGTATGCAGCTCAGGAAGTAACAGCTAGAACTGGACATGGAACAATGGACTGATTCCATATAGGAAAAGGAGTACGTCAAGGCTGTAAATTGTCATCCTGCTTATTTAATTTATATGCAGAGTACATAATGAGAAATGCTGGGCTGGAGGAAGCACAAGCTGGAATCAAGATTGCCGGGAGAAATATCAATAACCTCAGATATGCAAATGACACTACTCTTATGTCAGAAAGTGAAGAAGAACAAAAGAGCCTCTTGATGAAAGTTAAAGGGGAGAGTGAAAAAATTGGCTTAAAGTTGAACATTCAGAGAACTAAGATCATGGCGTCTGGTCACATCACTTCATGGCAAATAGATGGGGGTCAGTGAAAATGGTGTCAGACTTTATTTTGGGGGGCTCCAAAATCACTGCAGATGGTGACTGCAGCCATGAAATTAAAAGACACTTACTCCTTGGAATGAAATTTATGACCAACCCAGACAGCATATTCAAAAGCAGAGACATTATTTTTATCAACAAAGGTCTTTCTACTCAAGGCTATGGTTTTTCCAGTGGTCATGTATGGATGTGAGAGTTGGACTGTGAAGAAAGCTGAGTGCCAAAGAATTGATGCTTTTGAACTGTGGTGTTGGAGAAGACTCTTGAGAGTCCCTTGGACAGAAAGGAGATATAACGAGTCCATTCTAAAGGAAATCAGTCCTCGGTGTTCATTGGTAGAACTGATGTTGAAGCTGAAACTCCAGTACTTTGGCCACCTCATTCAAAGAGCTGACTCATTAGAAAAAACCCTGATGCTGGGAAAGATTGAGGGCAGGAGGAGAAGGAGACGACAGAGGATGAGATTGTTGGATGGCATCACCGACTCAATGGACGTGAGTTTGGATGGCCACGGGAGCTGGTGATGGACAGGGAGGCCTGGCATGCTGTGATTCATGGGGTCGCAAAGGATAGGAGACGATTGAGTGACTGAACCAAACTGAACTGAATGTGATATGAGGTAAAAACCTGTTTGAGTACGTACTAACTTTTAGATAAAGGTCAAGGATGATCATACAGAGCACGTGGCTTTTTCACAAAGACCAAGTTAAGGGGAATGTATCAGTTTGTTAGGATCACCATAACACAATACTAGAGATGAGTGGCTTAAAGAACAGAAATTTATTTTCTCATAGTACTGGATGCTGGTAAGGCAAGATCAAGGGATCAGCAAGTTTGACTTCTCCCTGAAGACGCTCTCCTTGGCTTGCAGACGACTGGCTTCTTCCTGTGTTCTCACATGGACTTTGCTCTGCGCACACACATCTGTTCTGCTTTTTACTCTTCTTATAAGGATATCAATCATATGGATTACGGCCCCACTCTTAACAGCCTCTTCCTTGCTTACTGACCTTAAAAGACAATTTCTTCAAATATGATTACATTCTGAGGTACTGGGTTTAGGACTTCAACATAGAAGTTTTAGGGACTTCAACATATGAACAATTCAGTTCATAACAGGAGGGAAAAGACTCATGTAGTTTGTCAGGGGCAGTGCATTTCAGAGAGAAAAAGAAAGCAAAGGCCCGAAGTAGGAGCATGTCTGAGGGTGTTCTGCTAGTATCAAAGAGACCAGTGGAACTGGAACAGAGCAAAGAAAAGATACAGTAGATGTGGCCAGAGAATAGACAGGGCCCAATCCTGCATATCATTATAAGACCTTCTCTTCTCATTTTGGGGTAGGAGGTTCAAATGCAGATTTATTGAGGCCACAATCCGTGTTCTTTTCTACCACATGACTGTGGAAGAAAGCACATGTTTATAAAAGCAAAAAAAAAAAATGAAATAGCTGAAGTAACTTACTCTTTGTGGTGGGGTTGGACAGACTTGCCTTGGAGATTTATATATATTTTAATGGTCAAGCTAATAAGATTTACTGATAGACTATATGTGTGGTATGACAAAAAACCTGGATTTTGAGCCACTGGAAGAATGTAGTTATCTTTGACTTAAAAGGAAGGAGCAGATAAAGCAGGTTTGGGAAAAATAGAATGAGATTTCAGTTGGTCTGGAGAGGGGATCACACACAACTGAGTGACTTGACTTTCACTTTCAGTATTCAACTATTTAAATCTGAGAGCTCTATTAAAACATATAATTGGATATGGCAATAGGAAACTGCATGGATACACTTAATCAAGTAAAATGACAAAGCATTCAATAAATAATACCTGCAGATTATAGCTATGATGATGAGAAAAAGTTAAAAGAAGGGAAAAGAGAGGAGAAAGAAAAGAAGAGATACTGTGTTTCCTTCATAAAACTTTCCAAAGTTGATATAAATTACCAAAATTATGGTAGTCTTAGTACTAGGTGCTCTGTTAAAAAACAGATATAGTACCTGCATTCTGAGAATTTCAGCTTATGTCAAAGTGACCTTTACACATGTTGACTCTTCCTTGCCAGCCTTCCATGCCACATGTGGATGAGGGAGCAAAAAAGCTGTGTTCTTGGATAACTACTGGCCTTTGGATGAGGTGAAGACATCACACCAAATGTGGTTCTTGTCTTACATCCTTCACTAAAACTAGATGTAGGTAGTATTTTATTGAAACCTGTCTTGTCTTCTGCATCTTGACAGCCAACTTTTAATTGTAGTTGAGCTGCTTCAATAATATAATCGCTTTATATAGTCTTTTTGGAAATTAGGATTGTCAATATTAGTGCTCATAGGATCCAGGCAGATAGATATCTTATATAAATGAAATAATAATTAGAATAAAACTGAAAAGAACCAAGAAAGAATGGCTGTGATAGGTTGAATAATTCTCCCTTACTAAGAGCTCAAACTAAACATTTTGAAATGCAGGAATTACTCTGGATTATTGGGGTGAGTCCAAGTAATGTAAAATGACCTCCTAAAATGTGGAAAGGCAAGAAAGTCAAAGAGAAAGTCATTTAGCAAAGAACCAGAGGGTGGAATAATGCACTTTAAAGTTGGAGGGAGAGACCGTGAGACAAAGAATACAAGTGGCCTTTTGAAACTGAGAGTGGTAAGCAAATAGATTATTCTGAAAAGACAAGAAACAGAACACAGGCTTCCTCTAGAAGAGCACAGCCCTGCTGAAACTTTGATTTTTAGCTTCTGAATCTCCAGAATACAGAATAAATGTATGTGCTTTAAGTCACTATGCTTTCTCAAAGTTCTCATGATCATTTTTTTAAACCTGAAATTCAGGTTAAAAAATAAAAACACACAAGAATGGTCAAGGATTGAGCATTTAGGGTTCAATCCAGACTAAAGACTTCCAGTTGGCAGTTACTGTTAAACTGTGATTTCTGGGAAAATATTTTGCTTACTATTTTATTTTACTGAAAATCTGTAATAAAAAGCACCAAATTTGTATAATTTTACATACCATATAAAAAAGGTATGAATAATAATTTTCTCTAATGATAATCATATTAACTTAAAGTAGAAAAGAAGAAAAGACAACTGTTCAGTTCTTTGTCACACATCATTGGTTTCTGTCACTACAAATTTATATCTAATTTTAAAAGGTAGTATCTTCCAAATTAAACAGTGCTATATTTAGTTAATACTTTATATTAGCTAATATTTAATCCATTTCTTCAATAACTGTAGAGATCACATTACTTAAGACAATGTTTAAATCATAATATGGATTGGGTCAGAAATATAAACCAATGAGAAACATAAATGTGAATTTATCATAATAAGAATTTTAATCATTAACTAACTCTCAGAACAAGTCAGTTCATTCCTGGGGGACTTCTATTTCTGGTCAAAACAGATAAACAGATTTATCTTTTTGCCAAAAGCAACCAAAAACAAAGTCAAAAAGTTCAGGATTGAAAATATATGAAATGATGGTTTTTCACAACACAAATTCAGGCAGTGAGGAACAGTTATCACTGAGAGATACCACTCAGATGGTGTTGATCTCATGAGAAAGTCCAAAGAGAAGTGTTGTAATACACAGAACTACAGAGATCTGCAGAGCAGCCTCTGTGTTTAGTAAGTAATGATCAACACATATTTTCAAGGAAACTACTGAAGCAAAAAAAGAACAATCTGAAATAATTAGTAGAAAGAGTATATGGAGCACACCCAAGGCTGGGAATACTGCCTACTCCTACCAGCCAGAATAAAGAAACTCATAATTTTCAAGACATTGGTAGACTATCAAAAGGATCTTGCCTCAATAATGGTGAAAGAGGACGAGAGGATAGGATGGTTAGATGGCATCTCTAACTCGATGAACGTGAGTTTGAGCAAACTCCGGTAGATAGTGATGGACGGGGAAGCCTGAAGTGTTGCAGTCCACGGGGTCGCAAAGAGTCAGACATGAGTTAGCAGCTGAACAACAACAATATTAAAGACTCCTCTGGTCTTGCCAATGATTCCTGAAGGTAAGTCCCCCAAAATGAAAATGTTTCTGAGTAACAATTATGTTTCAGCAAAGCTCAAAAATTTGTAAAGAAATAAAAAAATATATTGTCAAAAAAAATCATGGTGTCTGGCATCAGGTCAAAAATAACCAGGTAATATGGAAGGAAAGGAGGCCCATAATGAGAAACAGCAATAAAGTGAAATTGACCCAGAACTAATGCAGATGTTATAATTATCAGGCAAAGAGGTTGAAATAGTCATTACAATTGCATTCCATACACTCAAACAGTAAGACATAAAAAATATAAAAAAGACCCAAATCAAATTTCTAGAGACGAAAACTAAAATATATGAGTTGAAAAAAAATACATAGGATGGGATTATAGTTGATTAAACATTGCAGAAGAGAAGACTGCTATCAGGCCAGGCTGTGCTGTGCTTAATTGTTCAGTCGTGTCTGACTTTTTGTGTGTGACTCCATGGACTTCAGCCCACCAGGCTGCTCTATCCAAGGGGATTCTGCAGGCAGGAATACTGGAGCGGGTTGCCATGCCTTCCTCCAGGGGGTTGTCCCAACCCGGGGATCAAATCCAGGTCTCCTGAATTGCTGGGGGATTCTTTACTGACTGAACTACCAGGGAAACTCTCAGGCCAGGCAGAGAGGTGAATTCTCCAACTCAGAGCACCTTACTGGGTCACTTCGAATATCTCTTGGGGGAACTATGGTGAATTTTTACTTAAGCAGTCAATGTGGGACTGTAAACCACATTATCCAATGTCTGTGCCAAGGCCAGAAACTAGAACATGGCCACAGACTATCGTTACTACTCTGGCATCAATATTTGATAGAAAATATTTCTGGGTCACTTCGAATATCTCTTGGGGGAACTATGGTGAATTTTTACTTAAGCAGTCAATGTGGGACTGTAAACCACATTATCCAATGTCTGTGCCAAGGCCAGAAACTAGAACATGGCCACAGACTATCGTTACTACTCTGGCATCAATATTTGATAGAAAATATTTATATTCTGTGATCAGGTACCACAAGGTTTGATGTTTCCAATCAGAACTCACTTTTCTACCAGCAAAGAACACAGCACTTGGTGGGGCAAGACTGAGTATCTGGCCCAGTCTCTGATACCTGAGTAAGAGGACCTTTGGGGGCTATGTCCCTGCTCTTGCTCTGAATAAAGTCTTTTTCCATGTTTCATCTCAGGAGAGTGAGAAAGCATGCTGCAAACTAACCCAATTCAACAGCAGTTTAGCAAGGTCCCCAAATATGTCTCCATCATGGCAAGGTGGACCAATTCTTATGCTTTTCAAGCAAGTGGATTCAGATACTAGTGATGGATCCACAGTCTAGCTAAATCAGGAATTGGTGGATTGCTTCCAGGAACCTCTCTCTCTTGCATAAAACA
This sequence comes from Madoqua kirkii, assembly GCA_006408675.1. Taxonomy (NCBI): domain Eukaryota; kingdom Metazoa; phylum Chordata; class Mammalia; order Artiodactyla; family Bovidae; genus Madoqua; species Madoqua kirkii. The sequence continues at coordinate 2,614 of SJYC01058378.1, read as the reverse complement.
CTTCAAAATCCTACCTTTGGTGATTCAGTTTGAACCGATTTGGAGGCATTATTTTCAGTACTGTGTGTTTCCTCTACAGCTGTAACATGTTTTTCTCTTGATTTTTTAACTTTATATTTTGTTCAAATCAGGCCATAAACAAAGTCCATACATTGAAATCAATTGGTGAATAAAAAATTTCAATTATCTCTATAATTTCCTCTCTTTTTAATAATTCAGTGTTTATTTTTGTTTACAACTATCACTCGGTCACTTTTAGAATATTTTCATCATCACTTGAAAAAATAAACCCTATATACATTTAGTAGGCAGTCCTCATTTGCTTCCAATATACCATCCCTAGCCAATCTGAAATGTGCTTTCTGTCTCCATAGACTTTTCTGATTTTAGAAATTTCATATAAGTGAAATTAAACAGCATGTGGTTTTTGTAATTGGTTGCTTTCATTAGCATACTGTCTTCAAAGTTAATCTTTGTTCCTCTAATAATTAGTACTTTAATCTTATTATGGCTAAATAATATTTCACTTTATGGGCATACCACATTTTGTTTCCTCATTTATCAGTTAATGGACATTTGGACTCTTTCCACACTTTAACTGTAGTGAATAGTATTGCTAAAAACATTAACATAGAAATTGCATGTGGACATTTGTTTTCATTTTTATTGGGGATGTACTTGATACTGGAATACCCAGACCATATGGTAAATCTATATTTAGCCTTTGGAGTACCTGCCAAACTGTGTTCCAAAGTGGTAGCACCATTTTATAATCTTGCCAGAGTATCTGAGGATTCTAATTTCTCCACAATCTTGCCATTGTTTGTTATATTTTCAAAAATAGACCCATCCTAGTGGGTGTGTAGTGGTATCTCATTGTGGTTTTGATTTGTATTTCCCTGATAGTTAATGATGATGATCCTGTTTTCACGTGCTTATTGGCATTCAAGCATCTTCTTTTAAAAAAGATGTCTATTTAAATCAGTCTATTAGTTAGCTATTTGTCTTATTACTGAGTTGTAAATGTCCTTAATATATTCTAGTTACAAAGTCTCTTGTTGGATACATGATTTGCAAATTTATTCCATTCTGTAGGTTATCTTTTAACTTTGATAATGTCCTATGAATTATAAAAGTTTTACATTGGATGCCATCCAGTTTATCTTTTTTTTCCCCCTATCACCTATGCTTTTTGTGTCATATCTGAGAAGACTTTGCCAGCAAAAGGTCATGGAAATTTTCTCTAATATTTTCTTTTAAGAGTTTTACATTTTTGTTGTCATATTGAGGTATATGATCCACTTTGAATTAATTTTTGTGTATGATGTTACATTTGTTGATTCAAAGTATCCAATCTCAACATTGAATTAGCTATGGGAATACAGTTTTCTGTTTACCCAGTGTTACTATGAATCATGGAATAACCCATATTTATTTGCACGCTGAAACGCAGAAGTGTCTCCTGTTCACTTGGCATCCTGGAAAGATATGACTTTTACCTGTTTCCATTCCTTGTTACCCTTATTGAAATCACTTGGTTTCTGCTTAAAATTCCTACAGATCCTTCTTTTACTAAGTCCAGAAAAAATGGTTCATTCTACCCAGGAACTCTACTTTCTCCTATTATTTATTGATAATAATTGCAGACATACCTGAAATGTACTCCACAGATCATGCCCTTCGGATTTCACATCCTTTATATAGTTCAGTAGGGATAGGTAATCAACACAGGTAGCTCTTGAACTTGATAGCCTTAGGTCACCACTAATAATGAAAATTCCTTTCCTGTAAAACGTGTTGCAAGATTGTTTTTCAATTTTTGCACTTTTTCACTTTTCCACCCGTTTTTTAATAAAGATAACCACTAACTTTGCCCCTGTGGATAGTCATGGTTAGAGGGAAAGGTGAGAACAATGATTTTAAAATCACTTTCTGTAGTCATAATTCACTGAAGATTAGACTCTATAACATCCTTCTAGAAATTGCAATGTTTACTGTAATTAATCTTGTAACAGATTTTATACCATAACATTAAACAGTTTTGCTAATATCAACTCTAGAGCAATAGAGGCAATTAAAAGTAAATCTAAACTATAGCCAGCATAATTACTATAGATATAAGATATCATGATAAACTGAATATTTGAGGTTTATGGTGCTTAATAGTCCTATGAACATAAAGTAGTATGGCCCCAGACAACACATAAAATGGTAAGGCCTTTGCCTATTAAAATGCAAAATGGAAAATTTTAATCTCAAATGGCATAGCTGGAGGTGAGGGGGTAGGCAGGAAAGATATGCAATAGCAAATCACAACAAAATCAGAACAAAATAGATGGAGTCCTACTTTATATGCATGGTTTTTTGGTGACTTGAAAGAAAAATGAAGAAATCATAGTAATAAAAAAAAAGAATACCATAATTTCTTTGTAATATTAAATCAGCAGTTGAAAAAGAAAAGAATTGGTTGCATAACATCTAAGTGATTGTTTTAAAAATAAGAACAAGAAAGAAAGGAAAATATAATTTGTTTTCCCACTGGATGATATTACTTCAAATTCATAAAACTACTTATTTCATGATGGTAATTTGAAGATAAAAATTCAAACTACTA
>SJYC01058376.1:0-11662 GCA_006408675.1 Madoqua kirkii | reverse complement strand
TAAAACCACTTTGAACATCTGGAAGTTCATGGTTCACGTATAGCTGAAGCCTGGCTTGGAGAATTTTGAGCATTACTTACTGGCATGTGAGATGAGTGCAATTGTGTGGTAGTTTGAACATTCTTTGGCATTGCCTTTCTTTGGGATTGGAATGAAAAAGGACCTTTTCCAGACCTGTGGCCACTGCTGAGTTTTCCAAATTTGCTGGTGTATATAGTATTAAACATACCAAAAAGCGTATTACCTTTTCAGTTTTTATGTTAAATAAAAGTCAGCAACCATTCTATCAGTTCAGTTCAGTCACTCAGTCATGTCCACTCTTTGTGACCTCATGGACTACAGCGTGCCAGACCTCCCTGTCCATCACCAACTACCAGAACTTACTCAAACTTATATCCATTGAGTCAGTGATGCTACCAGCCATTTCATCCTCTATTGTTCCCTTTTCCTCCCACCTTCAATCTTTCCCAGCATCCGGGTCTTTTCCAATGAGTCAGTTCTTTACATTAGGTAGCCAAAGTATTGTAATTTCTGCTTCAGCATCAGTCTTTCCAATCAACATCCAGGACTGATTTTCTTTAGGATGGACTGGTTGGATCTACTTGCTGTCCAAGAGACTTTTAAGAGTCTTCTCCAAAACCACAAATCCAAAGCATCAATCCTTCCGCGGTCAGCTTTCTTTATAGTCCAACTCTCACATCCATACATGACTACTGGAAAAACCATAGCTTTGACCAGATAAAAATTTGTTGGCAAGGTAATGTCTCTGCTTTTTCATATGCTGTCTAAGTTGGTGATAACTTTTTTCCCAAGGAGCAAGTGTCTTTTAATTTCATGGATACAGTCACCATCTGCAGTGATTTTGGAGGCCCCCCCCCCAAATAAAGTCTCTCACTGTTTCCACTGTTTCCTCATGTATTTGCCATGAAGCGATGGGACCAGACACCATGATTTTAGTTTTCTGAATGTTAAGTATTAAGCCAACTTTTTCCACTCTCCTCTTTCACTTTCATCAAGAGGCTCTTTAGTTCTTTGCTTTCTGCCATAAGGGTGGTGTCATCTGCATATCTGAGGTTATTGATATTTCTCCCAACAATCTTGATTCCAGCTTGTGCTTCTTCCAGCCCTGAATTCCTCATGATGTACTCTGGATATAAGTTAAATAAGCAGGGTGACAATATACAGCCTTGACGTACTCCTTTTCCTATTTGGAACCAGTCTGTTGTTCTATGTCCAGTTCTAACTGTTGCTTCCTGACCTGCATACAGGTTTCTTAAGAGGCAGGTCAGGTGGTCTGGTATTCCCATCTATTTTACCGTTCTATAGAGAACAATTAAATGCTGTTTTCCTTGACAAATTTACAGTGACATATCTCTAAAAGGATTATTTGCTATTGTTAAGTTGCTAAGCTATGTCCAGCTCTTTGCAACCCTAGAGACTGTAGCATTCGGGCTTCCCTGCCCTTCACTATCTTCTGATGTTTGTTCAGATTTGTGTCCATTGGGTCAATGATGCCATCCAGCCAATTATTATTAGATGATTAAAAATGAACAGTGATGTATGAAATTTAATGGCTACTATTCCAAAAGCTTCTTCCAATTCATGGCAAAATAGTCTTCTTAATAATGTTTCTACTGTTATGTAGCAAGCTTGCATTTTTCATACAGTGCTTTCTCACAAGACTGCTACTCCTTTCAAAGTGATATATAGATTTGTGTTTAATGATAACTTGTTTTAGAAATAGTCATGTTCTATAGATTGAGTTTTGCTTTGTACATAAAATCTATACATAAATAAACACATGTCCTAAGAATTCAATTTCATGTTTGTAAAAGTGAGAAAAAAATTTTATTTTCTGACACATTTAAGTTGAAATACTACTTACCAGAATATATTATTTCCTTTATTCCAAAAGAAGGCAAGTGAAAAACAGCAATAACGAAACCCATTGCCTAGCAAAATGAAACACATACTTCCTCATTCTCAGCCCTCATATTCCTCCCCATGTAGTCTATGGTAAAGTTTTGAAAACCTTTTCATAAAACATTTAAAGGAATTGTTTAAACCATAGGTGCCTCTATTTTTTTATCCCTAAGGAATATAAGCATCCTCTTACAGTAAAAGACAGGATAATTAAACAGTGCTGCAAGAAAGGGCATATTTTGATTAATCTGAACAGGTGGCAGGAAGACTCAGGACTATTCACTTCACCTTTCATTCGGCTTGAAAGCAGTTATTCCCATTGTGTGGTATAAGCATCACCTGGCAGCTTTTAAAAATGCAAATGCTTTAGTACTACCACAAGTTTACTGAGTCAGAAACACTAAGGATGGGACCTAGCAGTCTGTGTTTTAACAAGTCCTCCGGGTGATTCTGATGCTGGCTTAGACTGAAGAACCACTGCTTTAAAGCAGCAATGAGGAGAGTTACTGCTGCTGCTGCTAAGTCGCTTCAGTCGTGTATCCAACTCTGTGCGACCCCATCCCTGGGATTCTCCAGGCAAGAATACTGGAGTGGGTTGCCATTTCCTTCTCCAATGCATGAAAGTGAAAAGTGAAAGTGAAGTACTCAGTCGTGTCCGACTCTGAGCGACCCCATGGACTGCAGTCTACCAGGCTCCTTTGCCCATGGGATTTTCCAGGCAAGAGTACTGGAGTGGGGTAAGTCGCTTCAGTCGTGTATCCAACTCTGTGCGACCCCATCCCTGGGATTCTCCAGGCAAGAATACTGGAGTGGGTTGCCATTTCCTTCTCCAATGCATGAAAGTGAAAAGTGAAAGTGAAGTACTCAGTCGTGTCCGACTCTGAGCGACCCCATGGACTGCAGCCCACCAGGCTCCTCCATCTGTGGGATTTTCCAGGCAAGAGTACTGGAGTGGGGTGCCATTGCCCTGTCCGGATGAGGAGAGAACACAACTAAACTCTTGTACTGTAAATCCTACTTCAGAATCATAAACTCCGATGTGATAAACTTGGCTGGGAATCACAGGCTCTGGAACCTCTTAGGAGTATGAGACTGGGTAAGATCCTTCTCTCACTTCTCTTATTTATAACATGGTGGAGGTTGGAGGTACCATATATGTAGTTATTTCAGATATAAAAATAATATGGTAAAATAATACTGTGGTAAAAGACTGAGAACAGTGTCAGCCTCAGGCTACTACTAATGGTTGCTATTTTAAAATCAATAATTTATATTTTTAAAATTTTTATGGAAGTGTAGTTGCTTTAAATGTTGTGTTAGTTTCTGCTGTTCAGCAGAGTGAATCAGCTATGTGTGTGTTAGTCGCCAGTCATGTCTAACTCTTTGGGACTCCATGGACTGTAGCTCGCCAGGCTCCTCTGTCCATGGAATTCTCCAGGCAAGAATACTGGAGTAGGTTGCCATTCCCTTCTCCAGAGGATCTTCCCAAACCAGGGATTGAGCCTGGGTCTCCCACATTGCAGGCAGATTCTTTACAGTCTGAGTCACCAGGGAATCAGCTTTATGTATACATATATCTCCTCTTTTTTGGATTTCCTTAGCATTTAGTTCACCACAGAGAATTGGAGTTTCCTGTGCTAAACAGTAGGTTCTCATTAGTTATCTACTTTATGCGTAGTATCAATAGCATATATGTGTCAACCGCAATCTCCCAATTCACCCCATCCCCTCCTTCCCTCCCTTGGTAGGATGTTTTCAATAATATTATTAAATAGGAAAATGAATAGGTTCTATGATTAGGAAAAGTTAGTAAACTTTTCCTGAAGTTCAAATCACATTTTCTAATTTTAGTTCTCCTTCACATACCAGTGTTCAGATATTAGTGATGGAAATTATGTTCAGTACACAAAAGTAGAAGATGGCTACTTTCCACTGAGGTGAACCAAGAGGGCCTACAAGTGGCTGATTTATTTAATGGATGAACCTCTTCACATTAATCCTAACTTAGAGGCCTTGGCACAAACTCTTTAAACTTGTAGTTTTAAAAATATCTTTGAAACAATTAAAATGTTAACAAGACCTATACATAAAATGGCCTTAGGCCAAAAGAATTAAAAAGAGTCATGTGGTTTAGTATCTCTGAGAAAGAGACTATAAAAAACAAAACAAATACATCAGTAAAGGGGAGAAAAATGTTTGCATCGTTGAAGCATCTAGAAGAAAAATGTTAAAGTTCTAGTTTGTTAAGGATATTTATGTTTTAAGGAGATCATAACACCAAGAATGTACTTTATATTAATTTCCCTTTGCCTCAGTTGTCTCTGTTTAAGATTTGTATGTAGTCTCTTAGATAATCTATTATTTTGACTTTGCTGAAACACATCCCTTTTTCCTCTTGAATTTCTTTAAGTCACACTGTGAGCTGTTAAAGTCTCTAAGTCCCTGGGCAGAGGTGTTAACGTGGAGCCGGAGTTTTCCAGAGGAGCTGCCATAATCTGTTGACTCAATGATCCATTAATGACACCTGAATGCTCACAGCAGAGCCCACCTCCACCTGCTGCTGCTCATGGCTGGCCCAGTGAGGATGCAGGTGCATTGTAAGCCCCTAAATCAGCCATTAAGGTCCCTTTTATTAGTGGCTTCTGCTAACAAAACAGGGCTCTAGGGGAGCATGATTCAATCTAGGCAAAAACCTGCAGCTCAGAAGAGTCTCACTGTTGGGGACCAGTGACATCTTGTTATAATAAGGAAAGCCAGATGAGTAATATTATTCTGTTTTCACTGTCATAGACTCTTATGGCCTATTATGGGGATTACTAAAAACAATGGTTTCCCACATTACACCTTCGATTCTCCCCTCTAGCAGTAAGGAATTTTAAAGAAAATAGGCATTCCATCTCTCCCAGGTGAACCAAGATTAATTCCTTTGGAAATGTCATATTTAGTTTGCTAAGGAAGAAAAAGTCCACTGAGTGTATAACTCTAAAAAGCTTAATAAACTGGCAATACAAATGTTGGTAAATAAAAACATCTTTAAGTACAACTTAAGAAATATACATACCAGTTGTCTAACTGAAAAAAAAAATGTACCCCTATAGGAGCCCAGCTCTTTGTGGGACATTTTGCCTTCATATTTTCATTTTTATTCCAGACAACCTTTTAAGATTTAAAAAATGTGAACAGGGCCTTCTATTGTTTGACACTTATAGACTTATTTTAAGCTTGTATCTTCAACCTGTGTTCCTTTTTAGTTAATGGAGTAATGATACCACATATTGAGCCATTTTTAATTCTACCTAGAAGTTTAGTTGTCTCATAGTTCTTAGAGCATACTTGTAACCACTGGAAAAATACATCAGTGTTTTATTTAAAAAATTCCCACAACTCTTTAATTGTCACATGAGTAAAAGTATCCATTCAACTTTAATTAACATTAGAAAATAGTACTACTGTACTTGAGTAAAGCAAACTGTCAAAAATTTTTAACTTATTTAGGGAAGAAAAAGAAAACTTGAATTCCTTTTACAGAACAGCTCACTTTTATGAAGTTGGAAAAAAAATGTTTAAAGAATCTGCATTTGGGGTTTAATATCAATACATCATTGAACTTCTACTTTTGGCCAGTATTGTTGAAGAGATTGACTATTGATCAGTTATTAGTTACATTCATAGAAGAATTACTAGGTGAGTTAGAGAATTTTTTTTTTCTGCATGTTTTATATAATGTTTCACTGTATGTGGATCTGGTTTCCAAGTTCTATCATTTTCACTAATGGCACACTTGTTGAAGGATGTATTTCATCCTTCCTTATCTCCTAGTTTGGACAGCTTTATGCCTGGAATGAGCTGATAATGTCTTATTCTTTTCAATTTATACCATGCTTCCAGATGAAATTATTTGAAACAAAATTTTTATGTTACTTGCTCAAAAAAAATTTTTTTTCCTAGTTTCTTGATGCAGTAAAAATAATACAAAAACTCAATAGCCTATGATTTAGAGCCCTCCATGTTCCGGTATTGATGTAACAATGAACATCAATTCAAATTCTGCTCTTTATGCTGTTTCAACCAAATTGCACTGTGGCAGAAATATCCTTGACCTATCTTCACTTAACCTCCAGCCACTGAAGTAGTTTACCTTATTCAACCATCTTGTCCACATCTCTCTCTAAAAGACATACCTGATATTGATACTGGGCTCCTCACACACAGGTAGTAGCCTAGAAGCTTTTTGTACTCTTTTTATCAATCAATTGAGCAATATGATTGCAAAGAGAAAGTTGTACCTAAACAAATTTTTATCTGTGGCTGTTATAAAACTTAAGTACATAAAAGTCAGCTGATAAGTATAAGTTGAAAATAAATTATTTTCCTTGAAAAGTAAGTTACAAACTTTGTAAATGATAAATTTCTCTGTCCAAACATATTTCTGTCAAATCAATTATGATAAGATAGTTGTAAAATACTGGGATAAAATCATAGAAAACTAGAAAGATTCTGTATTTATATTTCTAATCAAATATATTTGGACTCATTTGTGACACTTTATAGGAACTGAAATTCTAAGGACCCACATCTCTGGTATAGTTCATGCAGGGAAGGTGACATATTTACCGGAAGACAACATATAATAGTGGGTTAATGGTGACAGTTCTTTGAGAAAGAAATTGTGGATCTTGTAGACATCATATATGTAGTTAAGAAACAGACAAATCTAAATGTGACACAGACAAGATTGCACCAGATACAAAATCTAAAGAAAAACTGTTCTTTTCTGTTATGAACATTTTAAAATACTCATGATAAGTATGCTAATTTTTATTGTGGTAGAATTGACTTTCACAAAAGTGCACTTATCTTAAACTTGATGAATTTTCATAAACTATATACATACCAGTAATCAGAGCATTACTAGCGCCCCACCGAGTCCTCTTACGCTCCCTTTCAGCTACTGCCCCTCACTTGACAAGAATAATCACTTCCTTTAACATCACACATTACTTTTGACTCTTTTGTAATATACAAAAACTGTAAATATTATTCTGTGTTCAGCTTCCTTCTTGTAATGTTATTTTGATGGAATATTTGCTTCATCTAACTATAGATCATCCAGTGTCATGGCATCAAACTATTCTTTTATTTAGAGTAGATACTGGATGAATTTAGTGAAGAAAAAAAGGATTTTCCTTTATTTTTCTTATATATATCCATTTTGTATTTTATCACTTGATCCCTCTACCTGACCACTTTTGTTCTTTTTTAAAACCTCTATTTAATATCTAAGTGTAATTCTTATAAAATTATATGCATGACCTTAATCTAAGTACAAAATAAGCATGTGCTGAAACTTCATTTAATTTGTTAATAAAGGAAGCAACAAGATGCTGAAGCTAATTTGAAGAGCACTGAGGAACAACTGAGGTGTTGGGAGTAAAAGGAGAATATTGGAATCAGATTTCTAATTCAGTTCAGTCGCTCAGTCATGTCCAACTCTTTGTACCACATTAGGCTTCCCTGTCCATCATCAGCTCCTGAAGCTTGCTCAAACTCATGTCCATTGAGGTGAGATACAAAGTTAGTAACTTTCCTACAAGTCTCCAAGTCAACATGCAAATTTAGAGTCTGGTCCCTAAATAATAGTTGATAATATGTTGAACAAAGCTGTATCCTCCTGGGAGAGGGGGGAAGTTGGGTGGGTCTATTCAACAATTTTCTGGGATAACACTGATGGGACATACAAAGTCATTTTGCCTTATTTCCTATCCATCCATCCAAGTCAATTTATATTCCACTTCCACTTTGAAGTCTTTATGATCACCTAGCTGGAAGTCACTTTCTAGCTAAGGAACACTGGTAATAACATGGAAAGCGCTCAATATGAACTTGGTGAATGAATAATTGTTTACTGCCACTCTATGGGCATATCACTTCTTGAGCAGAAATGGCTAATTAAGAATATAATTAAATTTTAAATTATGGCTAGAGAAATTGTGCTGTAGAAGAGAGATAAATTAGAATACATCACAGTGCTGTTAGAAGGTTTGTTTTCTTAAAACGAGTAAATATGTTGTGGGAAATAATTGATTTATAAAGTACTCTGCTTTTTCAATTTTCTCTTTTCTGTTTCATCCTTTTGCCCTTTCTTTTGACTCTGCACGTTGAAACATTCTTTTTGTAATTCTCCCCTCATCCAGTCATGTTACGTAAAACTACAAGAACCATCTATCTCAAGTTCCAGTTTAGCCATTTTTCTTCCCTTATCAGAGGTGGAAAATGCTGTCTTAAGTCATGCCAAACCACAGGCCTTTATGGACACCGGTTGCTTCTCTGGCTCTATGACCCTCATGCTATTTTTCTTACTGACCATTGGCAAGTGCTTGCTACATATCTCATTGGACTCACTGGATTTTCTTGTTCTCTTCCCGTTACTGTTCACAAAAACATTTTCTTCTGAAAAGCTTTACTAAACACTAACTTTCTCTCTTTACTTTTTTCTAGAATACCCTCAATAAATCATATTTTTAGGGGAAATCTATGTAATGTGGCAATAAATTGAATGTAATCAAAATTTTTTCCTTGTTTTTTCAACTTCTCATGAGTAACTAAAAGAGTTCTGTTTTTACAGAGATTGTTTCGAATTGAATTATGTATACTGTTGCTCAGACCTACATTCCTTATTTTTCATACCTAAAACTGGAGTCGATAATATAAGATAAGAGATGGGAGGATAACAGTGGTAAAAATTACCTTTTTCTCCTGGAACTCTCATCTGATATGTGATGACTAATCAGAAAAGGATAATTCAAATTCCTTTTTTAATGAAAATCCAGGAAAAGAGCATGGAGGGTTTTTTTTGTTTGTTTGTTTTTTATTGTTTAAGATAACAGCAAAAACTAAAGAACTTTACTTTCATGTCTGAGTTCTTTAACTGTTGCTAGCAGCCTGACAGTATGTGTCTACAATGCTTGGTGCCTACATTTTTCAACTTATCAACTGTCACTAGTACATCACTGTGAAAAGGAAACAAGCAGCTATTTTTCTTGAGCTTACTGGGCATAACCATAAAGGTGGTCAGATCCCTGGTCCTCTCCTCTCCCCACTCCTTCTTCTGGAGTCTTCATCCCATGGCCTACATCTTTGCACTTTAGCTGCATATGGCTATTTGAATTAAAATTAAATTAAAAACTCAGTTGCCTAATCCAATGAGGCACATCTCAATTGCTCACTAGCCAAATTTGGTTACCATACTGAGTAGTGCAAGTGTAGAACTTTTCCATCATCACAGAAAGTTCCATTCAGCAGTGCTGACCCAAAGTATGTGGTATCTGTCCAGTGCAAACATGTGTACTAGTGACCTGAGTTACATTTTCAGATAAAGTGCTTCTTTTTTACAGAATTTTTCCCTGCATTCACTAGGGATTGATACTGTTGAATGGGCTGATAAATGAGTTAGAAGAGACAGAGTCCAGTGAAATCTTCAAGTGTGCAGATGAAACTAGACTCTTCTGGGAGTTAAAATGCCAAATTGAAAAACTATGCCTGAGGGCTTTATGGGGGGGCAGACATGCATCAGATGAGTCTCTCTCTGAGCAAATATAATTTGATAAAGTTAGGTAGAAATAATTCTATCCTTACAGAGTAGTGGATTCTGTTTTTCTGATTAACAAGTGTTAGAATAATGTTGGTTTCATTATATATTGTTCTCTAAAATGACAAAGTTTTGTTGAGGTTCCAAACAGTAAAAATGATTTTGGGCAAAAAGTAATGAAGAGAGTATTTCCTACATGCATGCAATATCCAACACTAGGTATCCGTGAAGGAAAAACTGCATAGATGTGATATTTTTAACTTGTTTTAATAAATTAGTCAACTTTTCCCCAGAAGATATGGAAGAAAAGACAATCCATGTTGAGAGATAAGCATAAGCAAAAACACAGCAGCAACAGCAGTGTGTAGTGTTTTGTTTGAGAGACAAATAGTTCTTTGTTGTTGAAGCAAAAGTGAATGATTTAATTTTTGAAATGAATATCAAGCATTATGCAAAAGTCCTGGATAATCTAAAAGATGAAGAATTGTTAAAAGAAATTATTTAAACAATAAATACACAAATCTAATGAGTATTTTAGAAAGACCGCTCTAGCAGTGATATAGACCAGTAGTTCTCAAAAGGGATAATTTTTGTCTCAGGGGACAACTGACAATGTTTAGAGACAATTTGGTTGTTACTTTGGTTGTTACTGTGGACTTCCCCGATGGCTCAGATGGTAAAGAATCTGCTTGAAATGCAGGAGACCAGATTCAATCCCAGGTCAGGAAGGTCCCTGGATAAAGGAATACTCCAGTATTCTTGCCTGTAGAATACCCTGGACAGAGGAGCCTGGCGTGCTATAGGCTCCATGGGGTTGCAAAGAGTCAGATACAACAAAGTGATTAACATTTTCACTTTTCATGGGTTGAGAGGTGGGTATTGGCATCTAGTGTGTAGGAAGTAGGAGCACTTCTACGTAATTTATAATGAATGGTACAGCCCCACCACAAAGAAATATCATCCCAAACGTTGATACTGCCAAGGCTGAGAAACCCTGATGTAGATGACGAGATAACTGACACAATAAACTTGTTTGAGATGCTGATACAATAGAGCATTGGAGAACTGATAAGAGGAAAGGAAGTTATGCTAATCTGGTAATTATTCTTAAGTTGGGAAAGGCAAAGTATTGATAGGACTACATAGTTAATTAAATGCTCTAAATAAAAGGAAAAGGAACCAGTTGCTTCTTTTATGTTTTGTGTAATTTATAGGAATTATTTACTCACAAGTGTAAACTAAAAACAAAATCCAAAAAAGATGTATGATACATTGTAAGTAAAATTAATGGAAACAGACCCTTATTGACACATCTTTTTTTTTTTTAACTGTAAAGAAAAAAGGGGAAATCTTTTAAGTTTCTAGAAAGATTATAAAGTTAACTAAAAGGGTCAAAGGAGTTCAGCATTAGAATTCTACTTAAAACACTAAATTTTATTAGCATTTGAAAGGAAAATGGTATCCCAAAATTTCATGCTGAGGCAAGGTGTCTTTCATGGACAAAGGTAGTAGAAATTCTTTCAAATTTTACAAGGCTTGAAATACCTGTGAACAACATACTCACTGCAAAATTATGCAGAGTGAAGTAAGTCAGAGAAAAACACTAATACAGTATATTAATGTTATATATGGAATTTAGAAAGATGGTAACAATGACCCTATATACGAGATAGCAAAGGAGACACCGATATAAAGGACATATTTTAGACTCTGTGGGAGAAGGTGAGGGTGGGATGATTTGAGAAAATAGTATTGAAATATGTATATTACCATATGTGAAATAGATCATTAGTCCAAGTTCGATGCATGAAATAGGGCACTCAAAGCCGGTGCACTGGGACAACCCTGAGGGATGAGGTGGGGAACACGTGTACACCCATGACTGGCTCATGTCAATGTATGGCAAAACCCACCGCAATTTTGCAAGTAATTAGCCTCCAATTAAATGTTAATTTTTAAAAAGAAATATAAGCAGAGGGAAAAATAAAAGTAGTAAATTGTAAAACTTTAAGAACTTAATATACAAGGGATTTGTGACTTTTGCTATCTGGTAAACTCATGAATTAGATAGGATTTTTAAATTTTAGCTGCATAAATCCAGTACAAATTTTGATCCTGATTTCTTCCTTCATCTGTCTGTCTCTGGTTCCT
>SJYC01058374.1:0-25334 GCA_006408675.1 Madoqua kirkii | reverse complement strand
CAAATGGTAATAATCATTTTTTTGAATAAGTCTGATCAAGTTAAAGAAATCTAAATTTGAAATGAAACCTAAATCTCATATAATTTAATACTCATTATTTCTAATTTTAAGATTTATTTTTTTCTACACCAGGGAAATCATCCTTGGGGATCTTATGAAGACCTTCTCATGGTAAGAACATTTAATCAATAAGAATTTTATAAAAATGATCATAGCATGTTTATTGTATAGCATTATCTGTCTGCTCAAATGGAATGTCCGATATACAAAGGGCTGGGGAAAATTAGATTGCTTCTCTTCTTCAGGCACTCTTTTTCTCATTAGTCTGTTTTATTTTTTTATAGTCAGTTGCTCATTTGATTTTTTCTTTTGTAGCTCAACTTTACCACTATAAGGTACCTTCTATACAAGCCAGAATGATTGCTTATTGATAAATGTCTGACCTATACAAAATATCTGTTGAATGGATGCCTTAATGATCAGTAAAATGATCACCTGTCATGTATCAGCACCAAGTTAATTTGTTTCAATGAAACATTTCTGCTTTTCTTCTTGGTAAACCTAAGAGGTAGGTCTCAGTTCCACTATAGAGCTAAGGAAATGGCCTCAGAGCAGGAAAGTTGTTTATATTATGTTATTATTAAGAAGGTACTTGAACTCTTGTTTGAAAGTGTTAAACATTTCCTTTCTCAGACCAGTTATCTTGAAATTCACAATGTTAAAATGCTAAGGAGACAAAAGTAAACAGAAAACTTATGCAAAGTCAGAAACAATATTTAAACACAAAATTTCTACTTCAAAATGATATCTGATCTTTGACTATCTCAGATATGATGCAGGATAACTGATGAGCTGGCATCAGCTTAGTCATGTGTCTCTGATACATCTTTAGCAAAAAGTTTTGGAACTGAAATATGACCTACTCCTAATTGCTTAAATGTTTACATTAAACATAATAAGTTTTGAAGGAGTATTTGTCTTATAAATAGAAACATTAGTCTGACAGGACACAGTTAAAGAAAAAATATAAATATTCTAAAAAGAGTTAATTTCCAGGTTTTGATAGTCTAATTATAGAGCATATTGATCTTGGCAGTTGTCATGTTTTTATTAAACTTTTTATTTTGAGATAATTATAGATTTGCATGTAACTGAAAGAACTAATACAAAGAAACCTGTGTGTCCTTTACCCAGTTGCCTCCAATGTAGCATCTTGCAAAATTATACTACACAGCAATCATCAAGTTATTGACAGTGAAATATTTAATATATAAAACACTTCCAATTACTACAAGAATCCCTTTTATTGCCCTTTTATAGATACACCTTCTAATATCCTGTAACTCCTAGAATCACTACTTTCTTCTTCATTTCTAAAATATTGTCATTACAAGAAACTTTTGTAAGTAGAATTACGCAATATGTACCCTGACAGTACTGACTTTTTGTTACTCAGCTTAAATCTCTAGATATGCTTACAAATCATGTGTGTCAGTAGTGAATTCTTTTTTTTGTTTGCTCAGTGGCATTGCATGGTATGGTTGTACCATGGTTTGCTTAACCATTTCCCCATTAAAGGAAGTCTATGATAGTTTTAGTCTTTGGTTATTATGAATAAAGCTGCTGTGATATTTACATGCATGTTTCTGTGGGGATGTAAATTTCCTTGCTCTGGAATAAGTTGTATTATATTAGGTCTAAAAAACAAAGCATGATTTTAAAAAGTATCCTTTACATGGGGCCCTCGTAATATAAGAATTAGCTCAATCAAGACTAGAGATTTAGAATAAGTTAAAAGGTAATTGAATAATTGATTATTATTGATGTATGTTAGCATTCTTACTACTATTATTGCTATTAAGTTTGGTGCAGCTCTGAGATTAATCTTGTCTTGTTTATCTAAGAACCATGAGGTTTACACATCATGTTTTCTCCCTTGGAATGTTTATATGCTAGTCATCAATCTTTAGTTTATTTTGCCACACATTTATACTGAAGTGAGTACCAACTTTATATACAAGTATCATTTTATAAAAGATTAGACCTTTAGTATTTACCTTAAGAACTAAGAATGCTCTTCTAATTTTCTGGGGCATGACACACCAAAGTGTCAGGGTGTGTTTTACGGCATTTATTGAAAAACTGTATTTCTCTCATGAGGTATATTTGCTGGCCTGACAGCTTGCTTCTCCTCGTCTAGCCTTGAATTGTAAGAAAACAAGCAAGATTTGTGTGCATGCATATGTTTATATGTATGTGTTGAAAAATATTTATATACACATATATGGATGTATGTTTGTATGTATATATAACTACAAACAGTAAAATACTGCTCTATCATAAAAAATTTGTACCTTTAAAGGCTGAGATTAGGAGACTAAAACTAAGATTACATTTGCTGGGCACTTCTCCTGTGAAAGTGTTACTTGCTCAGTCATGTCCAACTCTTTGCAACTCCATGGACTGTAGCCTGCCAGGCTCCTCTGTCCATAGAGAATGTAAGAATACTGGAGTGGGTTGCCATGTTCTTCTCCTGGGGATCTTTCCAATCCAAGAGATCGAACCCAGATCTCCATCATTACAGGTAGATGCTTTACTATTTGAACTAGAATTAGTAAACTTGTACCTATCTCATTTATATCCTACTAAGATAACCTGGAAATACACCCTAGTATATTAGCTATGAGAGATTATGGTAGATGTTTCTCTACCAAATTTTGAAATTCAGACAAAATGCAGAAATTGCCATATTGGTCACTATTATTTCACCCATTAAAATCAAGAAAGACAAAAAAACTGATTTATTCATATTTAAAAATGCTTATTGATCACTTTCTTTGTGAAGACTGATCTAGTGATGGGAAATCAAAGTGAACAAGATCCATGAATCACATTCTAGAGCTTACATCCTAGTCAGGGAAGGTAATCAGTGAGCATGAAAATACATTAAATGAGCAAATGAGGAATTTTCAAATATTTTACTGTGAAAAAAAAACAAGGGTGATGGCTAGAGAGAGTGATTATGGCTATGCTGGCTAGAGTGAGAAGAGAAACTTCCCTGAAGTGCAGCTTCATGAGCAAAGATATGAATGCTGAATTGAAGCTAGCAATGCAAAAACACAAAGTAGAGCGTTCCAGGTAGAGGAAGGGTCAAATGCAAAGAGCTTAAGATGGAAAAGAGCCGGGAGACATTGTCTGAAAGATCTGCAGATTTAGCTCTCTCAGTTATCGAAATTAATTTTCTGGAGTGCTGACTTTCTGGAGCCAGAGTCCTGAGTGTCACTTACTAAACGAACAATGAGAACAATTGCCATGGCGAAGAAGCCATGGCGTATAATAGAAAACGACAGGGCAATCAACAACAGAAAGAATGGAAAACCTGAGGGGCCAAAATAGACTTGTGAATTACAAAGCAAGGCAAGTTTGAGAATAATGTAATCGTTTCAGTTCTAAAGCTTTAATAAATGAGGCCAAGAGGGACAGGGACTGATTAAAAGAAGGGATGGTATCTGATGACATGATTCAAAGCTAGAGCATTTTAGAGAGAAGGAAGAGGGAGGAATCTGGAACTAGAGATAATACTTAAAGAGGACCCTCAGCCCAGCTCTAGGCCCCAGGGTATAAGGAAAGAGGAAGAAAGACCAATGAGCCTTTGGGAAAGCACTGTCCCCAGAGAAGATCCAGAGGTTCTTTGAGCAACATGAAAGGAACATTCGTAGTGGAGCTTGAGGATACTGGGAATTTTGCAGGTGATGCATTGTGAATTCCACAGAACTTATGGCAAGTGTAGATGTGTGAAAAGCTCGGCAAGGGGTACTAAATAGGAGATTTGCAGAGCCTATGGAGTGAAAATGTGGGAAATAAGAAGTGAAGCCCAAAGCTTTTTATGGTGATCCACAATAAACACAAACAAAGGGTGCAGAGGTGGTGATCTCAAAGCAAGTAGACATGGTGATAATTTGTGGGATCTGGGAGACCCTGTATACTGTTTCCAGAGATGGTGGGAAGGTAAGGAAACTTCAGTTTTGTCATCACACATCTCACAATCAAGGTTGCAGAAATTTTGACACCTCATTAGGCCTGGTCTTAATTTGAATGCAAGAAATTACAAAGTTTATAGTGAATTTCCAGTTCCTATAATAGTCATTTTGAAAGTGAAATAGTAAAAAGAATAATAATTATATTCTGGTCCAAGCCAAGTCTAATCACTTTAACATTGCTTGCGAAGGGATGGTGGTCCCTATCCCAGAATTTCCTGCACAATTTCACATTGTATTTAATTTTACTTAGGTTAATCTCAAATCATTTTTCCATCTTTGTTTAAAATAATAGGTGATTATGTTCAGAAGCCACCTCTTTTGTATTTAATTTCTCCATTGACTTGATTAAGCGTAACAGTTTTTCACTCTGAGATGTCTCTCACCAGGAGATTTTTCACAACTCTCCTTGTTATTCTTTCTCTTCTTTTGGTTGTCTGTAATAAAATCATAATCCTGTCTCTTACAGCATCACAGGCTGATAACAGCATGAACACACTCAGAGAATTCTTGCTCTCATTAAACTTTTAATTTCTTTATTGACTTTAATTAAATTTGAGAGTCTTTTTCAATAGCAAGAAAGAAACATGGTTGTTTGTTGGATTAATAGCATTGCATTGGATAGACTATAGGTGACATTTGGGGAAAAGGATAAGCTTCTATCTTATCCTAGGATCACAGATGCAAAGATTTCCATCTCTCAATTTCCTGCTTTTAAAGGAATTATACCATATGAACTTAAAAATCATTTTGTTTCTTCAACAGAGCCTAAGAAGTCAGTGACTCACAGGTGAAGTTTTCTGAACAATATTTCAACTGATTTTCTTAGTGTAAATTGTATTAGAGTGTCTATGCTTTTAAACTGCTATCAGGGTATTTATTAACTATATGAGCAAATATTTATTGGGCACCTCTGATGTGCTATGTACTCTTCCAGGCACTGAACAGCATTGGTGCTTGAGGGAATAAATGTGCTTGTGTTCACAGAGCCTGTATTATAGTGCCAGAGATAAACAATGAGCAAGTTAACTGATTTAAGTCAATAGCATATTTTAAAATAATCATCTGAATCATGAAAAATTAATCAGGATTAAATGGTGAACTGACTCATGGGGTGCAGGGTGGGATCAATGGGAGAAGGTTCATAAAAGAATTCTCTGTATACCTGACAATTTAGACAATGGAGTCATTTATTTATTACATTTATTACATTTCTTTCTCTAGTATTGGTAAAAAAAAATAAATAAATGAGTGACTCAGAAGTGTCCAACTCTTTGCAACTCCATGAACTATACAGTCCATTGAATTCTCCAGGCCAGAATACTGTAGTGGGTATCATTTCCCTTCTTCAGGGAAGCTTCTGAACCTAGGGATCCAATCCAGGTTTCCTGCATTGCAGATGGATTCTTTACCAGCTGAGCCACAAGGGAAGCTGCTAGTATTGGTAAACTTTGGTTAAATTACATATTGAATTAAAGTAGCATGCAAGCATTTGGAATTAAAGTTAATGGGAAGAAATAAAGGTATATTTCAAATAACAAATTATTTACATCATTTTTCATAAATGGATTCAGATCAAATATTTTTCTTATTATTTGAGGTATTTGAAAGAATTAGAGCTTTGCCATAGGAGAGAGGGGGATTCAGTTCAGTTCATTCACTCAGTTGTGTCCATCTCCTTGCAACCCCATGAACCGCTTCGACAGGCCTCCCTGTCCGTCACCAACTCCGAATTTACCCAAACTCACGTCTATTGAGTCAGTGATGCCATCCAGTGTGCAATAGCATATGTCTAAAAAGTGCATGCTGCTGCTGTTGCTAAGTCGCTTTAGTCGTCTCCGACTCTGTGCGACCCCATAGATGGCAGCCCACTAGGCTCCTCTGTCTCTGGGATTCTCCAGGCAAGAATACTGGAGTGGGTAAAAAAAAAAGGAAAAAAAAGTGCATACCTTAGTTAAGATGTACTTTATTGCTAAACAAAAAAATGCTAACCATGATCTGATGGTGTAGGGTTTGCACAGACCTTCAATCTGTAAAAAGCACAATATCTGTGAAGCACAACAGCGTGAGGCACGGTGAAACAAGGTATGTCCCAGCTGAATCACAGTTACTCCAATATTCAGTGACTTAAAACCAGTTCTGTTATGATCACTGATTCTTTGGTTTAAAAATTTGTGAAGGTCACAGCAGAATTAGATTTTCTCTGTTTAGTGATGTCTGAGACTTTAGCTAGATAGATGGTATATGAAGGTGAGCATATCCAGTATTACGTGGAGGTATTTTCATTCACAAATCTGGTGGTTCATTTTAGCTGTCTGCTTGGACCTTAACTTGGATTCTGGAATGGTGTTTTTACATGTGATGTCTTTGTGTGTCTTCAGATTCCCCAAAGCATGGCTTCCTCAAAACGATTAAATTCTTATGAGGCCATGTTGAGTTCCCCGAGTGAGTGTTCCAATGAGTAAAACAGAAGCTGCATTGCCTGAGTTGACTTTCATGATCTAGTCTCAGAAACCAAATGGTGTCTCTTCTGTCCCAATCTGCTATGAAAGTGAAAGTCTCTCAGTCATGTTTAACTCTTTGCAACCCCATGGGCTATAAAGTTCATGGAATTTTCTAGGCCAGAATACTGGAGTGGGTAGCCTTTCTCTTCTCCGGGGATTTCCCAACCCAAGGATCAAACTCAGGTTTCCCGTATTACAGATTCTTTACCATCTGAACCTCAAGGGAAGCCTGTCCCATTCTGTTAGTTGTAAGCAAATTACAAGCCCACCCAGATTCAAGGAAGGGAGGGAACATAGACTCTACTTCTTGATGAAAGAAATATCAAAGAGTTTGCAGACATGTTTAAAACCATTACACTTTGGGGGACAAATCTCTTTCCAGAATGAGTACTGAAAGAAAATTATAGAATTGTCAAGGTAGATGCTAATGGAGTTGTTTTTTGTTAGTGTAATATTGATAATTATGTGATTTTAAAAGTTACTGGGATTGGGTGTAGTAGGATAAAAATTCTTGGGTCTATTAAGAAATGTGTAAGTATCCAGTTTCCTTGAAACTGGAAAAGAGAATTTGGATTTAAGTTTTTAGCATCAAATATTTTTTGCTTTTACTGTAACAGTTTTTATTTTCCTCAAACATTTTCCTTTTGGTTAATTTTGAAAAGAAATGCATTAGTATTACTTTGTGAAGACCATTTCTATCCTTTATTGAGCCCATCTTTGCATGAAATGTTCCCTTGGTATCTCTAATTTTCTTGAAGAGATCTCTAGTCTTTCCTATTCTGTTGTTTTCCTCTGTTTCTTTGCATTGATTACTGAGGAAGGCTTTCTTATCTCTCCTTCCTATTCTTTGGAAACCTGCATTTAAATGGGAATATCCTTCCTTTTCTCCTTTGCTTTTCACTTCTCTTCTTTTCCCAGCTATTTGTAAGGCCTCCTCAGACAACCATTTTGCTTTTTTGAATTTCTTTTCCAAGTTCATTTAATTAATTTTGACCACATATTTTTGACATGTTTCCTGAGAAACCTGTATGCGGGTCAAGAAGCAACAGTTAAAACTGTACATGAAACAACTGACTGGATCCAAATTCGGAAAGGAGTATATCAAAGCTGTATATTGTCACCCTGCTTATTTAAGTTATATGCGGAGTAGTACATCATGCAAAGTGCTGGTCTGGATCAGTTATCTGCTGGATTCAAGATTTCTGGGAAAAATAACAACTTCAGATATATACATAAAATCATGCTTATGGCAGAAAGTGAAGAGGAACTAAAGAGCCTCTTGATGAGGGTGAAATAGGAGAGTGAAAAAGTTGGCTTGAAACTTAACATTCATAAAGCTAAGACCATGGCATTCTGTCCCATCACTTCATGGCAAATAGAAGGGGAAAAGTGGAAATGGTGAGAAATTTTATTTTCTTAGGCTTCGAAATCACTGTAGACAATGACTTCATCCATGAAATTAAAAGATGTTTGCTCCTTGGAAGGAAAGCTGAGACAAGCTTAGCGTATGAAAAAGCAGAGACATCACTTTGCTGACAAAAGTCTGTATATTCGAAGCTATGTTTTTCCTAGTAGTCATGTACATGTATGAGAATTGGACCATAAAGAAGGCTAAGCACCTAAGAATTGATGCTTTCAAATTGTGTTGCTGGAGAAGACTCCTGAGAATCTCTTGGCCTGCAAGAAGATCAGACCAATCAATCCTAAAGGAAATCAACGCTGAATATTCATTGGAAGGAGTGCTGCTGAAGTTGAAGCTCCAATACTCTTGGCACTGGACGGGAAGAGCCAACTCATTGGAAAAGATCTTGATGCTGGCCAAGATTGAGGGCAAAAGGAGAAGAGGGCAGCAGATGATGAAATGGTTAGATTGCATCACAAACTCAGTTGACCTGAATTTGAGCAAACTCCAGGAGACAGTAGAGTACAGAGGACCTTGTCCATGGGGTTGCAAAGAGTTGGACATAGAGACTGAACGACAATAATGTATTAATATTTTTGTGTCTCCTCCAATCCATGGTATATGGTATTACAGAAACACACATGATAACACTCTTGGAACAATTTAAAAACCTTAAGCAGAGTTTAATGTACTGACTGTATTTTCAGACAGTGAGGAAAAACAATGCTTGAATCAATTGATTGATACTTGTTGTATGGGATTTGCAGCTTTTCTAACACATTCTACCAACTAATCACCTCCTGTTAAGTGTAAATAGATGTGTATAAGAGACAGGAATGAGACTGTGATCTTTTGGGAATTGTTATTTCTTTCTTTATTTCAGCTTTTGATAACAGTAGTATTTGCTTTCTTATTTTTAAAGTAATCAGTCTCCTAAATGATGATTTTAAATTTTGTATTGCTTTCATGTACATGTAACATACATCTCTAGGTTAGCCCCTCAGAATATTCCAGTAAGTACAAAGATATCAACCCTGTTCTTTATAAACTTATATTCTTAGTGGAAATATATACATGTAATAAATAAATAATATGTAAATAACAAAAGATCATGAGGAAGACACAAGTGTTTTTTGGTGAATCATAGGGTGGAAAAATAGAGTGAAAGTAAAATAAGGTGATATGGGAAGATTGGGGAGAAGTGATGATTTTGCTTTAGAGTGTCAGGGAAGATCACAATGGGGTAATAATAAATCAGAACCTGGATGACAATAAGCTGTCATTTTGTGAGAAGTTTGGAGTCTAGTGGTAGTGATGATGGTTAATTACACACATTATTTGTAACTTCACTGGACCAAGGGATGTCTGGATAGCAGATGGAACATTATTTCTGGTTCCTGTGAAAGTGTTTCTGAAAGAGATTAGTGTTTGATCCAGTAGACTGAGGAAAAAAAAAAATCCATCCTCATCAATGCGGGTGGGCTTCATCCAATATGTTGAGGGTCAAGATGGAACAGAAAGGTGAAGTAAGGGCTGGTTCACTCTTTCCCTTCTTGACCTGGAATGCCTAGCTTTTCCTGCCCTCAACATCAGAGCTACCAGTTCTCTAGAGTACAGACTTGGGCTAAATTGTACCACTACCTTTCCTGGTTCTCCAACTTGTAAAGGGCAGGCTGTGTTGGTTCCAGGTCTCCATAACTGCATACGCCAATTCTTATAGCAAATCTCATGTATATATGTATGTATGTATGTGTCTTATAGGTTCAGTTTCTCTGGAGAACCTGACTAATACAGTGCCTGTTTCAAGTAGAAGAGCATTATCAATCACCACAATTTTTGTTGTCTAAACTCCAACCTCATAGAGTAGCTTGGTGTTACTAAAACATGAAGTGGATTTACCTCGCCACATATATGCACGGTCTCCCTTTACCTATCATGTACTCTTCCTTTTCATCAAGTAAAAACAAACCAAAAAAAAAAAAAGCAACTCTTATTTAAGATTTAATTCAGTTATCACTTGCCTTTTTTCACCTTCAAAATAGTCAATTTCTCCTCTTTTCAGAATGATTTACCACTTGTATTACCAGTTTTTTAAACTGTTTCCTGCTTATTTTTTTTCGCTAAGTGGTGAGAAAATTGATTTTTATGTGTATGTGTTTGTGTCTGCCCATGGTTTGCCATATATTAACTAAAAAGAAACCCTTTAATGTAGTTTTGAATCCAGAACTCAATTTATTTAATATTGAGATAGCAATTTGATAGTATTTACAAAAGACTTTAGTTCAGTCACTCAGTCATGTTGGACTCTGCGACCCCATGAATCGCAGCACACCAGGCCTCCCTGTCCATCACCAACTCCCGGAATTCACTCAGACTCATGTCCATTGAGTCAGTGATGACATCCAGCCATCTCAACCTCTGTCATCCCCTCTCCTTCTGTCCCCAATCCCTCCCAGCATCAAGGTCTTTTCTAATGAGTCAACTCTTTGCATGAAGTGGCCAAAGTATTGGAGTTTCAGCTTCAGCATCAATCCTTCCAATGAACACCCAGGACTGATCTCTTTTTGAATGAACTGGTTGGATCTCCTTGCAGTCCAAGGGACTCTCAAGAGTCTTCTCTAGCACCACAGTTCAAAAGCATCAATTCTTCGGCACCCAGCTTTCTTCACAGTGCAACTCTCACATCCATACATGATTACGGGAAAAACCATAGCCTTGACTAGACGGAGCTTTGTTGGCAAAGTAATGTCTCTGCTTTTTAATATGTTATTTAGGTTAGTCATAAATTTCCTTCCAAGGAGTAAGCGTCTTTTAATTTCATGGCTGCAGTCACCATCTGCAATGATTTTGGAGACCAAAAAAATAAAGTCTGACACTGTTTCCACTATTTCCCATCTATTTCCCATGAAGTGATGGGACCAGATACCATGATCTTCGTTTTCTGAATGTTGAGCTTTAAGCCAGCTTTTTCACACAGGGGCATCAGTCCTTTGGTGCTCAGCCTTCTTTATGGTCCAGCTCTCATATCCATACACAACTACTGAAAAACTATGTCTTTGATTATATAGACCTTTGTCAGCAAAGTGATGTCTCTGTTTTTTAATATACTGCCTAAGTTTTTCATAACTTTCCTTCCAAGGAGCAAGCGTCTTTTAAATTCATGGCTGCAGTCACCATCCACAGTGATTTTGGAGCCCAAGGAAATTAAATCTGTCATTGCTTCCACTTTTTCTCTTTTTATTTGCCTTGAAGTGATGGGACCAGATGCCATGATCTTATTTTTTTAAATAATTTATTTTTTATTGAAGGATAATTGCTTTACAGAACTTCATTGTTTTCTGTCAAACCTCAACATAAATAACCACAGGTATATATATCCCCACCCTTTTGAACTTCTCTCCCATCTCCCTCCTCATCCACTCCCCTAGGTTGATACAGAGCCCCTGTTTGAGTTTCCTGAGCCATACAGCAAATTCCTGTAGGCTATATATTTTACATATGGTAATGTAAGTTTCCATGTCACTCCTTCCAGACACCTCACCCTCTCGTCCCCTCTCCCCATGTCAAAAGTCTGTTCTCTATGTCTGTTTCTCTGTTGTTGCCCTGCAAGTAAATCCTTCAGTATCATTTTTCTAGATTCCGTATATATGCATTAGAATACAATATTTATCCTTCTTTTTCTGTCTTACTTCACTCTTTATAATAGGTTCTAGATTCATCCACCTCATCATGCATTCCTTTTTATGACTGAGTAATATTCCATTGTGTATATGTACCAAACTTCTTTATACATTCATCTTTGATGGACAGCTAGGTTGCTTCCACATTCTAGCTGTTGTAAATAATGCTGCAATGAACAATGGGATACATGTGTCTTTTTCAATTTTGGTTTCCTCAGGGTATATGTCTAGGAGTGGGATTGCTGGGTCACATGGTGGTTTTATTCCCAGTTTTAATGAATCTCCATACCGTCTTCCATAGTGACTGTATCAATTTACATTCCCACAAAAAGTGCAAGAGCCTTCCCTTTTCTCCACACCCTCTGCAGCATTTATTGTTTGTAGACTTCTTGATGATGGCCATTCTGACTGGTGTGAGACGATATCTCATTGTAGTTTTGATTTGCATTTCTCTAATAATGAGCAAAGTTGAGCATCTTTTCATGTGATTGTTAGCCATCTGCATGTCTTCTTTGGTGTCTAAGTCTTTTTTGCACTTTTTGATTGAGTTGTGTTTTTTTCCTGGCATTGAGTTGTATATTTTTGAAATTAGTCCTTATCTTTGTTTCATTTGTTACTATTTTCTCCCATTGAGGGTTGTCTATTCACCTTGCTTATAGCTTCCTTTGCTGTACAAAAGCTTTTAAGTTTAATCATGTCCCACTTATTTACTTTTGTTTTTATTTCCATTACTCTAGGATGTGGGTCATAGAGGATCTTGCTTGGATTTATTTCATTGAGTGTTATGCCTGTGTTTTCCTCTAAGATTTTTATAGTTTCTGGTCTTACATGTAGGTCTTTAATATATTTTGAGTTTATCTGTGTATGTATGTTGTTAGGAAGTGTTCTAATTTCTTTCTTTTATAAGTAGCTGTCCAGTTTCCCCAGCACCATTTATTGAAAAGGCTGTCTTTGCCCCATTGTATGTTCTTGCTTCCTTTGTCAAAAATAAGGTACCCATAATGCATGGAGAAGGAAATGGCAACCCACGCCAGTACTCTTGCCTGGAAAATCCCATGGATGGAGGGGCTTAGTGGGTTACAGTCCATGGAGTCATGAAGAGTAGGACACAACTGAGCGACTTCACTTTCACTTTTCACTTTCATGCATTGGAGAAGGGAATGGCAACCCACTCCAGTGTTCTTGCCTGGAGAATCCCAGGGACAGGGGGCCCTGGTGGGCTGCCCTCTATGGGGTCACACAGAGTTGGACATGACTGAAGTGACTTAGCAGCAATAGCAGTGCATGGGTTTATTTCTGGGCTTTCTATCTTGTTCAGTTGATCTATATTTCTGTTTTTGTGCCAGTACAGTACTGCTTGATGACTGTAGCTTTGTAGTATAATCTGAAGTCAGGAAGGTTGATTCCTCCTGCTCCATTCTTCTTTCTCGAGACTACTTTGGCTATTCGGGGTCTTTTGTGTTTCCATATGAATTGTGAAATCTTTTGTTCTAGTTCTGTGAAAAATGCCATTGATAATTTGATAGGATCACATTGAATCTGTAGATTGTGTTTGGTGGTAGCATAGTCATTTTTACAATATTGATTCTCCTGACCCAGGAACATGGAATATCTCTTCATCTGTTGATGTCTTCTTTGTTTTTTTCATCAGTGTCTTATAATTTCCTGTGTATAGTACTTTTGTCTCCTTAGGTAAGTTTATTCCTAGATATTTAATTCCTTTTGTTGCAATGGTGAATGGGATTGATTCCTTAAAATATTCTTTCTGAGTTTTCATCATTAGTATATAAAAATGAAAGTGATTTCTGTGTATTGATTTTATATCCTGCAACTTTGCTAAATTCACTGATTAGCTCTAGTAATTTTCTGACACCATTTTTAGGGTTTTCTGTGTATAGTATCATGTCGTCTGCAAACAGTGAGAGCTTGACTTCTTCTTTTCCAATCTGGATTCCTTTTATTTCTTTTTCTTCTCTGATTGCTGTAACTAGGACTTCCAGAACTATGATGAATAATAAAAGTGATAATGGACACCCTTGTCTTGTTCCTGATCTTAGGGGGAATGTTTTCAGTTTTTCACCATTGAGAATAATGTTTGCCATAGGCTTATCATATATGGCCTTTACTATGTTGAGGTAGGTTCCTTCTATGCCCATTTTTTTTGGAAGTTTTAATCATAAATGGGTACTGGATTTTGTCAAAGGCTTTTTCTGCATCTATTGAGATAATATGATTTTTATCTTTCAATTTGTTAATATGATGTATCAAATTGATTTGTATATATTGAAGAATCCTTTCATTCCTGGAATAAACCCAACTTGATCGTGGTGTATAAGCTTTTTGATGTGTTGCTGAATTCTGTTTGCTAAAATTTTATTGAGGATTTTTGCATCTATGTTCATTAGTGCTAATGGCCTGTAATTTTCTTTTTTTGTATGTTGTCTTTGGTTTTGGTATCAAGGTGATGGTGGCCTTATAGATTGAATTTGGAAGTGTTATTTCCTCTGCAATTTTTTGAAAGAATTTTAGAAGGAAAGGGGTTAGCTCTTCTCTAAATGTTTGATAGAATTCTTCTGTGAAGCCATCTGGTCCTGGGCTTTTTTTTTCTGGGAGATATTTTATCAAAGCTTCAATTTCAGTGCTTGTGATCAGGTTGTTCATAATTTCTATTTCTTCCTGGTTCAGTCTTGGGAGAATGAACTTTTCTAAGAATCTGTCCATCTCTTCCAGGTTATCCATTTTATTGTCATATAGTTGTTCACAATAGTCTCTTATAATTCTTTTTATTCCTACATTGTCTGTTGTAACCTCTCCTTTTTTATTTCTAATTTTGTTGATTTGATTCCTCTCTCTTTTTTTCTTGATGAGTCTGGCTAAAGGCTTGTCAGTTTTGTTTATCTTATCAGAGATCCACCTTTTAATTTTATTAATCTTTACTATTATTTCTTTCATTTCTTTTTGATTTATTTCTGCTTGGATCTTTATGATTTCTTTCCTTCTACTAATTTTTCTTCTTTTTTTTTCCCAGTTGTTTTAGGTGCAAAATTAGGTTGTTTATTCAATTTTTTTTTTGTTTTTTTCAGGTAAGATTGTATTGCTATCAACTTTTCTCTTAGAACTCTTTGGTTGCATCCCATAGGTTTTGAGTTGTCATGTTTTCATTGTCATTGGTTTCTAGAAATTTTTTGATTTCCCTTTTGATTTTTTTTCAGTAACCTGTTGATTATTTAGAAATGTGTTGTTTAATCTCCATGTGTTTGTGTTTCTTACAGTTTTTTTTTCTTGTATTTGATATCTACTCTCATAGTATTGTGGTTGGAGAAGATGCTTGATATGACTTCAATTTTCTTAAATGTACTGAGGTTTGATTTGTGGCCAAGATGTGGTCTGTCTTGGAGAATGTTCCATGTGAACTTGAGAAGAAGGTGTATTCTTCTGCATTTGGATGGAATGTCCTGAAGATATCAATGAGATCCATCTCATCTAATGTATCATTTAAGACTTGTGTTTCCTTATTAATTTTCTGTTTTGATGATCTGTCCATGGGGTGAGTGGGGTGTTAATGTCTCCTACTATTATTGTGCTACTGTCAATTTCTCCTTTTATGTCTGTTAGTGTTTGTCTTATGTATTGAGGTGCTCCTGTGTTGGTGCATAGATATTTACAATTGTTATGTCTTCCTCTTGGATTGATCCCTTGATCATTATGAAGTGTCCTTCCTTATCTCTTGTAATATTCTTTATTTTAAGGTCATTTTGTCTGATATGAGGATTGGTACTCCAGCTTTCTTTGCTTTCCATTTGCATGGAATGTATTTTTCTATCCTCTCACTTTCAGTCTATATGGGTCTTGAGGTCTGAAGTGGGTATCTTGTAGACAGCATATATATGGGTCTTGTTTTTGTATCCATTCAGCCAGTCTGTGCCTTTTGGTTGGAGCATTTAATATATTTACATTTAAAGTAATTATTGATATATATGTTCCTATTGCCATTTTTTAAATTGTTTTGAGTTGATTTTGTAGATCTTTTTTATTCTCTTATATTTTTTGACAATATAAGTCCCTTTAACATTTGTTGTAAAGCTGGTTTGGTGGCACTGAATTCTTTTAACTTTGGCTTGTCTGAAAAGCTTTTTATTTCTACATCAATTTTGAGTGAGATCGTTACTGGGTACAGTAATCTTGGTTGTAGATTCTCCCCTTTCAATACTTTAAATATATCTTGCCATTCCCTTCTGGTCTGTAGAGTTTCTACTGAAAGATCACCTGTTACTCATATGGGGTTTCCCTTGTCTATTACTTGTTGCTCCTCCCTTGGGGTTTCCCTTGTCTGTTACTTGTTGCTTCTCCCTTGCTATTTTTAATATTCTTTCTTAATGTTTAGTCTTTGTTAGTTTGATTAGTATGTGTCTTGGTGTGTTTCTCATTGGGTTTGTCCTGTATGGGACTCTTTGTGCCTCTTAGACTCGATTGACTATTTGTTTTTCCATGTTGAGGAAATTTTCAACTATAATCTCTTCAAAAATGTTCTCATACATTTTCTTTTTCTCTTCTTCTTCTAGGACTCCTAAAATTCTAATGCTGGTGCATTTGATATTGTCCCAGAGGTTTCTGAGACTGTCCTCAGTTCTTTTCATTCTTTTTCCTTTATTCTGCTCTTCAGAAGTTATTTCCATCATTTTATCTTCCAGCTCACTGATTCATTCTTCTGCTTCAGATATTCTACTATTGATTCCTTCTAGAGTGCTTTTAATTTCAGTAATTGTGTTGCTTGTCTTTGTATGTTTATTCTTTAATTCTTCTAGGTCTTTGTTAATTGATTCTTGCATTTTCTCCATTCTGTTTTCAAGGTTTTTGATCATCTTTACTATGTTTATTCTGAATTCTTTTTTAGGTAGCTTGCCTATTTCCTTTTCATCTATTTGGACTTCTGTGTTTCTAGTTTGTTCCTTCATTTCTGTAATATTTCTCTGCCTTTTCATTATTATTATTTTTTTACCTTATTGTGTTTGAGGTCTCCTTTTCCTAAGCTTCAAGGAAAGTTGAATTCTTTCCTTGAAGGAAGTTGAATTCTTTCTTCCTTTTGGTTTCTGCCCTCCGAAAATTGGTCCAGTGCTTTGTGTAAGCTTCTTATAGGATGAGATCTGTGCTGAGCTTTTGTTTGTTTGTTTGTTTTTCCTCTGATGGGCAAGGCTGAGTGAAGTGGTAATTGTGTCTGCTGATGACTGGGTTTGTTTTTGTTTTGCTTGTTGTTTAGATGAGGTGTCCTGCACAGGGTCCTATTGGTTGTTGGGTGATGCTCAGTCTTGTATTCGAGTGGTTTCATTTGTGTGAGTTCTCACTATTTGATGCTCCCTCAGGTTATTTCTCTGGTAGTCTAGGGTCTTGGAGTCAGTGCTCCCACTCCAAAGGCTCAGGACTTGATCTCTGGTCAGGAACGAAGATTCCACAAGTGTGTTTTATGGCCTTAAGTGAGATTAAAACAAATATCCAAAAATGAGAAACAAAAGATAAACCCTAGACACATGGCAATTATAAAATCAGGCAAATAATATTAAAATAATGGAATATATACATATACATCCATGAGCAAAGTAAAAACAGTCCAGCAAAAATAGTGTACAGTAGATTGACCCAGCAAACAAAAGAAATCAAAAATTATATTTACCAGTTAAGGACAAACTAACTAAAACAAATTGGAAAACAAAATAAAGCAAGTTGCCAAGTGGAGAATAAAGCAATGAAAACAAAACTAACAAATACGTTGAGAGGAAAGGAAAGGAAGAAAAGAAAGAAAGAATAAACATGCAAAGTTAAATAGAGGTAGATAAAGAAGATTTATACACATTAGAGATTAACTGCAAGGGGAAAAGAACAGTAGGAAAGGTAAACAAGGGAATAAATGTAGAAAAAATAATAACAGGTTTAAAAAATTAGCATCATAAAAAAGAGAAAAGAAAAAACAAAAGGAAAATTCCACAGAATTGCAAAAGCCCAATGTAGAGGTTTATAGCAACAATAAAAAATGTAACTGAGGGGAAAAAAAAAAAAAAAGATTTATACACATTAGAGATTAACTGCAAGGGAGAAAGAACAGTAGGAAAGGTAAACAAGGGAATAAATGTAGAAAAAATAATAACAGGTTTAAAAAATTAGCATCATAAAAAAGAGAAAAGAAAAAACAAAAGGAAAATTCCACAGAATTGCAAAAGCCCAATGTAGAGGTTTATAGCAACAATAAAAAATGTAACTGAGGGGAAAAAAAAAAAAAGGCTCAAAAGCTTAATTGGCTTTCATAGTGCCCATGAAATCAATAACAGAGGGGAAATTTAAAAAAAGGAAAATCCGAAAGAATCTGCAGAACAAGTCAAAACAAGAATAATAAATGTTTTTCTTGAGTCACTGCTGTCAGAGTCCTTTCCCTTGCTGGGAGTCACAGTCCACCTCGGCTCCCTAGGATGCCCTCCAACACTGTGCTGATCTCTGGACCTGCTGTGGGGGCAGCTCAGATCCTAATCTAGTCCTACTCTTGTGTGCTTTTTCCGCCAGTGTTCACAGCTATCAGAGCTAGTGCATTTTCTTTTGTGGGAAAATGCTTGTACAGCTGGTAGGAAGGTTTTGGGTCTTCTTTAGCCACACGGGCCCTGGGTTTCAATTGTGGTTTTATTTCCACCTCTGCATGTGGGTCACCTACTGGAGTTTGCTCCTGAGGCTGCCCTACAGGACTTGGATTTGCCCTGTGAGGGCCAGGTGTGGAGGTGGTACAGCTGCTTGGGTCTCAGTGGTTCTGGCAGCACCAGGTACCCAGAGGAGTTGGCGGCTAGGGCAGCAGGAAATATAGTGCTCTAGAAGGGTATGGCAACCAGTATTGTCAATACGCTGCAGTATTCTTGCCTGGAGAACCCCTCTCTTGACAGAGAAACCTGGTAGACCACAGTCTATAGGGTCACAAAGAGGTGGACACGATCAAAGCAACCTTGTAAGCATAGATGCAAGACTCTTTGCCTGTGGCAGCTCTGCCCCAGTGAGAGTTGAGCATGAAGGTGGAACAGTTGCTTGGCTTGCAGAGACCTTGATGGTGCCTAGTGTGCAGGGACACAGACTGCCTCTGCCACAGGAGCTATGGACCTATCAGAGCCTCTTTTTGAGCCTTTTGTAGCCAGTCTTTCTCTGTAGCTCCTCCCATTCAGGCACATAGAGGGGTCTCTCCCTGGCTGGGGTCCTACTCTGTGGTTTGGTGCATCAGTCACTTAAAGGAGCACTCTGGGTGGGGTCCTACTCTGTAATTCAGTCCCTCAGGTGTTTGATGGGCAAGCCTCTCTATTGTTCAGCTGCCGATGCTGGCTGAGTTTTGCCTGGTTCTATGTATTCTTTTCCACTGGTCAGGTACTCCTGTCCACTCTCAGCTGGTGTTCTGCATGCATTTCTGTGTCTGAAGGTGTATTCCTGATGTATTCATGGAGAGAGATTTACTCCATGTCTACCTACTCCTCCGCCATCTTCCACCCCACAAGTCTATTATTTAAATAAAGGACTGTGTAGTATCTCATGGGTTATGAGCTACACCTTGTTCCAGGTTAGGGTGTTTACAAACTTAGGGGATCATGGACAGGCCTCGTCCCTTCCCAAAAGCCATGCTGGGGGACTGATAAGACTCCACTGACCTGATGACCTTTTGCCTCCCAGCCCCAACAGCCTGCAGGTCATCCTTAGTCCTTAGTTTTTTTTTTTTTTTTAATGTTGAGTTTCAAGGACTGAGCCTGAAGTATCAAAGCAAGGCTGTTCTAATAACTGAACATTTATATGTTGTATCAGTGAATGTGTAATTTTTTGAGGAGTATTAGTGCTTCGCAAGGTACACAGGAATTGATTTTATTTTTTTGCAATGCCAATTGGAAAACTCTAGCCTTCCTTTTTTTATTGAAACTTATTATGTTGGCTGGATTCTATATAAAAATTTATTTTAAAAATATAAAATTGTGTTTGTGCTTTGTACATATATGAATGAGCAAAGAGGGCTAGAAGAATACACACTAAAAGTAATGATAGCACATCTGTTGGAAGTGGAATTATTTATACATTATATTTATATATTTAGTCTTCACGTATTTTCACTAACAAAGAAGTGCAATTTATAATCTTACCATTATATATAAGGATATGTCATTTGCAAAATTGTAATTAAGCACAATGCTCATTGCATTACTTTATTTGCATTTTAGAAGGATCCATATACCACTGTCATTCTTAAAAGATTAATACCTCAGGAAACTAAGCTTGTAAGATTCAGATAAACTTGTAAGATTTCTTCTGTCAGATAAAAATATAGGGCCTCTTCTGCTTTATTTACCAGAACTCGAAGCTACATTCACCACTCAGCTGTCACTGCCACTGCCTTTTCTCTCATCACATCTCATCTAGAATGCCTTGGCTACTTTCTAACTAGTGTCTGTTCTGGTCTCTTCCACCCTCAACACTACCTTCTGAGGGATGTTTCTGAAATACAGGTTTGGCTGTGGTTATTTTCTTATTAAAGGCCAAATCTGAGTCTGGCACATGGAACCCTTCTCCCTTTGACTCCACCTAAACACCATCCTGGGTGTCTTGCTTCTTTCCTTATTAGAATCCTGTTCTTCAGCTTTATTAAACTATTTGTAGTTTTCCTGGAGTGCTACGATTTTATTTTCATACGTTCTCTTGGTTTCTCATGCTCTTTTTCTCTTCCCTCCTTCATTCTTGCTACTACTGTCTTTTTCTGTGGTGAAAATTTCAATTTTTCCTTTAATGAGCTGAGGTTTACCTGGCAGAATAATTTATTCCTTTCTTGTTTCCCAGCACCATATGTGCAAAACTAAAGTTTTTGTTTCCATGTGTGTCTTTCTTATAAATATGGGAAGTACTCAAAGGCTAGAACCATGTTTTCCTCAACTAGCTGAGGGCTTGTTATGTAATGGATGTTTAATACTTACATGTATAAAAGTTAGAAGCTTTATGAACATTGTCTTTTTTAATTCCTAGGAAGTGGAAGCTTAGAGACATGTTTATTGTGTTGTCATTTGCTCACAGAACAGCCTTTGTCTGGAGCATTGCCAGTTGACGCAGCAGAAATAAAGAGGCATGGAGTCACGTGGTGGTTTTTGAATATCTCCCCATTTCATTGGCCCAAACAAGTCACATGACCATTCCTAATCCCAACAAGATGGGTATAGATAATCCTTCTATGAGGATGGCACCCAAGAGAGAAAACTGAGCTATCTGGCAGACATTAATAAAATCTACCACAGGGAACTTAACCGCTTTGTTGGCCACTGCCTATTCAGCACTTACTACTCTGCCTAGTATGCTGAAGATCTCAGTATTTGGTGGGTGAGTGACTGGATGTCACAACGCTAGCACTGTTCCAGTGCTGTGATTTGGTTAGTCTCCTGTCAGAGCCCATTCTGAGTGGCTCTGCTATTTGTATTACTTAGACTCAGATACTTACTATTATCTCTTTCTCTGCCTATTACTATTATCTCTTTTTCCCTGCCCATTCTCTCTTTTGTTTGCTTTTATTCTGTCAATAGTAGGAAAATATTAGCAATGATGATTAAAGACCGGAAGGAATGACCTCAGAGGTAGAATAAGGCCAGAGATGCATGATTTTAGAGAAATTACATTAAGAAAAAAAATTCAGAAAGGAAAGAACAAGAGCAGGATCAAACATATTAATAGAAAGATTGATTAGAAAGAGACTGCAAGATTTGGTTAGAAAAGGTCTTTGCTGTCAGATACATCAGAGAGGCCAAAGGGGCAAATAAGTGAGTATTTTCAGATTTGATCGGACTGCAAAAGGCAGAATTGATAGTGAAGTATTTATCTTTCAGAGCATTTGAAGACAGAGATCGGGAAGGGAGGGCTGTCAAGATCCTGTATCGGAGAGATATAGGTTTTTCTCTCTGCAGTAAATTCGAGTGGTCTAGGTTTTCATTTTCTCAGATACACAGAAGGAAATATATTTAATAGTGAAGAGTGGCTTCTATCCATGAATAACCACATTTATCTCCTTGAATGACTGAAACAAATCTCAGTAATTCTCTACGGAAAAAAAAGTGGACCTTTGTTATGTTGTAAGTTAGACAGGCACTTTTTGAAATCCTAGGAATTTATTTTATGGGTAAGGTAAAGTATGAAATCTTGAAGATTCATCAAATTCATTAAATTGCTTTCTCACTTATGAGATTAGATTGTGTATTGTCAGAAGTGTGTATTAATACAGGAGATTCAGTGAGGGCAATGTGAATTACCTGAAGAGGAGATCTAGGGCACAGGAATAGCATGATTTAAGTAAGATGAATCTAGGTTGTATAAAATTTTTCTTAACTTCTTGGATTTATATTTTAATTCAGCCAGTACTCCTTGATAGCAGAAACTTTGGGGAAATTAATCTCTTTGATTCCTACTTTCTTAATCTACAAATTATTGGGATATTTACCTTGGTATTTTATTTTAATGAATAATAATATATGTGAAATATTGGCAATCAATGGTAGCTCTGATGATGTACTAATTGAAATAAATGCAGTGATAATTACTCATCCACTTTTAGTTCTTAGGAACTTGCAGTATTAGAGAGGTTAGAAAGACAGAATTTGATCAGCACTGATTTATTTTTGGATACTTCCTGTATCCCTGTAAGATAAATCAGGGTTAACAGTGGTGCATGGAGATCCCCAGCAAAGGAAATATCTTTTCCCAGAGCCTCAAAATCCATTTAGCTATTTGAAAACTTAATAAGAAATGTCTGATACCCTGATCATGATTTGCAAACCTGACAGCTTGTGTGCATCCACTGAGGAAAGACATGTACAGAGCAGTAGCCAGGGCTCTCTGCTCTAGTGATGGCTCCAACTCGACCACAGCTTGGTCAGACACAGGGAGCATAGCTCAGGCTGCCCTTGAGAAGAATGAAGTGGTGTGTCATTTATAAACAGCAGCCTTTTTATTCTTAAGATTGTGGGAAAGTAATTACCATAGCAACAGCTATCCCCTCCAATGCAGATAAGTACAAGAATATCCCTTAGTAGAGAAGCCTAGAAATTTGGAAATTCTAATCCTGTTATTATTTATTTAAATGCCTTTTAATTTTAAAGCAGTTTAACAAGTCCTTTTGTCACGTGTTCTGGGAAAGTATCATAGATCCCATAGGATAGTTTTTGGGGCTGGAGGTTACCACCTAAAGAAATCTACTTTTCTAGTCCTGGTCTTCAGTCAGATAATAGTTCTCTATTTAATGAAAATTAACTGCTTTATCCAGTTACCTTCAACAAGTGGCCTTGGTCCTATCTGTACCTTAAATTTATCTTGTTCATGGTTCTCCCTGGTTCAGTTCTCCTTCTGAAATCCCTGTTTTGGTTAATGGTACCTGTTTCTCTCTCTAGAAATGGAAGTCCACAATTGAGTGTCATCTGATGCTCCTATCCTACAGCCTAAAATTGCTGACCAATTCTGTTGTCCTAATAGAGTGATTCCTAGAATGTGTTGAGAGTCACTTGTGGAGCCTTTTAAAAATACTGCTTCTAAAATCCATCCCTGGATATGTTGGAGTATGAGTATCTATATTTTGTGTTGGGAAGGTTTCATAAATATTGAAGAATAAATACACTATAAAATACAAAAATAGGATGTGGATATAATATACCGGCTTTTTAAAGCTACCATGTACTTCAAGAGGATGGAACATTACCAATAGAGCTCAAGTCTCTTAAGTACTGCTGGCCTCCCATTTCTTTCTCCCTCCCTTCAGGGAAATTTCTATTCTCAATATTTAAGTGTTTTCCCTTTAGATTTCATTGTGGTTTTCTTACAGATACATATCGCGCTAACCAACATATGTCAAATTTTGTTTGTTGACCTGTATCTATACTCTGTGACTTGCCTTTTTTATTCTCCATTATCATTTTGAGATTCATCTATGCTGTTACCTACAGCTATGGCTCATTTATTTAATATAGTATGCATCTTACCAGTATAGCCCAGTTTATTCATCCGCTGTCCCACGGATAGGTATTTAGATTGTTTATCTTTTTTTCCTGGAGACACATGTTATACAAGTTTTAAGGGCATATACCTAGGAGCAGAATTATTGGACTATATCTTTACATTTACATTTTCAACTTTCCAAAGTAATGGCACATTATTCCCCCTCCATAGTGGTTGCATCCATTTAGTTCCAGCCATACCTGAGAATTTGTGTTGTTCCATATTTCTGTCTTCACTTGTTAATACCCAAGTTTTGGGTTTTGTTTTTCATTTTCATGCCGGAGGATGTGAAGTTGAGTTTCACAGTGATTTTAATCTGCCTTTTCTTGATAACTAATAAGGCTGAGCATCTTTTCTTATGTATATTTACCATTCTTGCTTCTTCTGCAGAATTTGTGTTTTCTTTTGTTGTGCCTCTAAATTTTTAAAGTTCCACAGGTAATTTGAAAAGTAGACAGGAGTGAGAGTGACTGCCTCTGTGTCTGTCCCTTCCTTATTGTTCTTCCTTATTGTTCCGTATTGTTTCAGCACGTGTGTTTGCACGTGTTAGGCCCTCCCCACCTCAGCACATCTCATCTATCTGCAGCACTCCTTTCACTGATCTCTGAGCATCCAGTCTCCCCACCATTAATTCATCTGACCGAGTTCTTTTTCTAGGAACTTGGTTCTGATTGATTATCCAGCTTCCTTGTAGAAAATGTTGCTGACCTGCAAATAAAGTCTGAAATTTTTGTGCCTTTTTGATTAATACCTACCTACACACTGCTGCTGCTACTAAGTCGCTTCAGTTGTGTCTGACTTTGTGCAACCCCATAGACGGCAGCCCACCAGGCTCTGGCGTCCCTGGGATTCTCCAGGCAAGAACACTGGAGTGGGTTGCCATTTCCTTCTCCAATGCATGAAAGTGAAAAGTGAAAGTGAAGTCGTTCAGTCGTGCCAGACTCTTAGTGACCCCATGGACTGCAGCCAACAGGCTCCTCCAACCATGGGATTTTCCAGGCAAGAGTACTGGAGTGGGGTGCCATTGCCTTCTCCACCTACACACTGAGTACCTCTAGTTTTATCACATACCTATTATTTCTGTTGATCCTAATATCTTGTTAATGTCAGCATGAGCACCATGATTTCTTCTTCCCATGCCTGCTACACTGCTGTAACATTTTGTTAATTGTATATGTGTATATTTTCTTTATTCTACTTATCACATTTTACTTTGTGTTATCATTGTCTTTGCCATTTCATGACTCCATGAAGGTACAATTCTTCATTTTTCCCATCCTCATCTCAGTGCTTTTAATGAACTAGGTGATAGTAATTCTTTGTGGATGAATGGAATTATGGAGTGGGAATAAAACCAAACTTTTAGAATTTTGTCTTCTGTTTTTCTTTTTCTGTTAAGACCGTCAACTTCTCAAGGTCAAGGACTGTGTCTTATGAGTTGTGTGTTTGATTTTTCCTAACTAGAGTATCTTTCACATGTTTAATGTGAAGATAAAAGAAGGTTATGGGCTTCATTGTTGACACATATATAATATATATGATTTATATATAATATGTTTATATTATATATAAAGTATATTGTATATTATATATAATATATATATTTGACAAATATATAATTTGTCAAAATATATTTTGGCAAATATATTTAAAATTACATAACAAACTCTACCTTTAAGATAAAAGGTAC
>SJYC01058371.1:0-18861 GCA_006408675.1 Madoqua kirkii | reverse complement strand
GTGGCCACTGCTGAGCTTTCCAAATTTGCTGGCATATGGAGTGCAGCATTTTCACAGCATCATCTTTCAGGATTTGAAATAGCTCAACTGGAATTTCATCCGTCCACTAGCTTCTCTGTACTAAGGATTATATAACAACAATGGATCTTGTTGAAAGGATGTATTTCTCTTTTTTAAGAACTTTCTGACTAATCTTATCTTAAGATAACATGTTGTGGGAGTGGATCTGGTAAGACCTATCTATTGTTGGTTCTAATCTTGTTAATTTAAGATATATGTTGTGGAAGTGGGTCTGGTAATATATATGGCCTTGATAGACTAGGGGCACCATCTCATCCCCTATGGGATGTCTATGTCAGAAGCTTTCTTTGTCCTTTTTCACTGTAATAAAATTTCTGCCACACAAAAGCTCTGAGTAATCAAACCTGATCCCTGATCCTGAAGCCAAATCTTCTTCAGAGATCATGAATCTTATAGCTTTCAATGTAAGCTATCAACATTAAAGACCTGAGACATCATTTTGTCGTCATATCTGTATAGTCAAAGCTGTTTTTTTCCAGTAGTGATGTATGAATATGACGGTTATTTCAGAAAGAAGACAGTGAGTGCACTGAAGAATTGTTGCTTTTGAGTTGCAGTCTTATAAAAGACTATTGAGTGTACACTGGATAGCAAGGAGATCAAATCAGTCAATCTTAAAGGATATTAACCATGAATTTTCATTGAAAAGACTGATGCTGAAGCTGAAGCTCCAATACTTTGGCCACTTGATGTCAAACTCTGATTCATTGGAAAATACCCTGATATTAGAAAAGACTGAAGGTAAAAGTGTCACGTGAGTGTATGTTCCTTGGTTCTTTGTCTCGCCACAATGAAAATTTGGAACAATGGACATTAAAACCCTCGGCATGTCACAGCTCTCGAGTCTTGGACAAACCATGTTATAGCTCTTAGGCAAATCAGTGTTACAGCTCTATTTTATTTAGAAGATAGCAGGAGAATCCATCCTGGAAGTGTGAGGGCATGCCAACCCAAAGACTCAAAAAGAAGAGAGTGGAGGAGCATGCAGGGGAAGAAGAGAGAGAGAGGGAGAAAGAGAGAAAGAGAAAGTGCGCACACACATGGGAGAGAGAGGGAGAAAGCACTTTGGCTCCTCCTTTTATATGTTTTTTCCTCCACCTGTGCCTGCCCTATGCAAATTGAGCTTAGCCAGGAGTGCTGTTTGTTCTACCTGAAGTCTTCAGTATGGTCCTCGGACCTTCCTTTGACCTTCTTTGTCTTTTAGCCATCGCCATTTTGGACTCCTTTACCCTATTCTGCCTACCTAACAAAAGGAGAAGGGAGCAGCAGAGGATGATATTGTTAACAACACTGATTCAGAGGACATGAATTTAAACATACTTCAGGAGATAGTGCAGGAAAGAGGAGCCTGGTGTGCTGGAGTCCATGGGGTAGTAAAGACATGACTTAGCGACTGAACAACACTAGAGTAAAATAATTAACAAAATGTCCTGAATCCATGCATTCTGCATACATTTCAAAACAATACAGAATGAACTTGCATAATTTAAACTGTTACAAAATATTTAATGTTATTTAGTCTTTAATAAAAATATAATTTTCCCTTATTTTTTACATACAGTTATCTTTATTTAAATATATTTCATTTTGTTACAAATTCATAATAAATATGATAATTAATAGTAATAAATATTGCCAGTGTTTACTATTATTATAAGTAAAGTGGGCTTTCCAGGTGTTACTAATGGTAATGAACCTGTCTGCCAATGCAGGAGATGTAAGGTATATGAGTGTGATCCCTGGGTTGGGAAGATCCCCTGTAGGAGGGCATGTTGACCCACTCCAATATTCTGGCCTGAAGCATCCCTTGGACAGAGGAGACTGGCAGGGTATGGTACCCAGGGTTACAAAAAGTTGGACACGAAACAGTGCAGCATGCATGGACATATAAGCACTTAGAAAACTGTTTCACAAAGGAAATATTCAGTAAATGTTTCTCATTGCTATTAACATTTGTTTTAATGACTGACTTTTTCCAGTCCTGTGGCCACTGCTGAGTTTTCCAAATTTGCTGGCATATTGAGCGCAGCACTTTCACAGCATCATCTTTCAGGATTTGAAATAGCTCAACTGGAATTCCCTCACCTCCACTAGCTTTGTCCATAGTGATGCTTCTGAAGGCCCACTTGAGTTCACATTCCAGGATGACTCGCTCTAGGTGAGTGATCATACCATCGTGATTATCTGGGTCATGAAATCTTTTTTGAACTGGTCTTCTGAAGAACCGTGAACTTCCAGATGTTCAAGCTTGTTTTCAAAAAAGTAGAGGAACCAGAGATCAAATTGCCAACATCCGCTGGATCATCAAAAAAGCAAGACAGTTTCAGGAAAACTACTATCTGCTTTATTGACTATGCCAAAGCTTTGACTGTGTGGATCACAATAAGCTGTGGAAAATTCTGAAAGAGATGGGAATACCAGACCACCTGACCTGCCTCTTGAGAAACTTGTGTGCAGGTCAGGAAGCAACAGATAGAACTGGACATGGAGCAACAGACTGGTTCCAAATAGAAAAAGGAGTCCGTCAAGGCTGTATATTGTCATCCTGCTTATTTAACTTCTATGCAGAGTATATCATGAGAAATGCTGGGCTGGAAGAAGCACAAGCTGGAATCAAGATGGCCAGGAGAAATATCAGTAACCTCAAATATACAGATGACACCACCCTTATGGCAGAAAGTGAAAAGGAACTAAAGAGCCTCTTGATGAAAATGAAAGAGGAGAGTGCAAAAGTTGGCTTAAAGCTCAGCATTCAGAAAACTAAGATCATGGC
This sequence comes from Madoqua kirkii, assembly GCA_006408675.1. Lineage (NCBI taxonomy): Eukaryota > Metazoa > Chordata > Mammalia > Artiodactyla > Bovidae > Madoqua > Madoqua kirkii. The sequence goes on along the minus strand of SJYC01058371.1, from coordinate 16,007 downwards.
ATCCAGTCCCATCACTTCATGGGAAATAGATGGGGAAACAATGGAAACAGTGTCAGACTTTATTTTGGGGGGCTCCATCTTGATGAAAATGAAAGAGGAGAGTGCAAAAGTTGGCTTAAAGCTCAGCATTCAGAAAACTAAGATCATGGCATCCAGTCCCATCACTTCATGGGAAATAGATGGGGAAACAATGGAAACAGTGTCAGACTTTATTTTGGGGGGCTCCAAAATCACCACAGATGGTGATTGCAGGCATCTCAGAGGTTAAAGCATCTGCCTGCAATGCAGGAGACCTGGGTTCGATTGCTGGCTTGGGAAGATCCCCTGGAGAAGGAAATGGCAACCCATTCCAGTATTCTTGACTGGAGAATCCCATGGACGGAGGAGCCTGGTGGGCTACAGTCCATGGGGTCGCAAAGAGTTGGACATGACTGAGCAACTTCACTGTCACTGTATTCCTTGGAAGGAAAGTTATGACCAACCTAGACACCATATTGAAAAGCAGAGACATCACTTTGCCAACAAAGGTCCATCTAGTCAAGGCTATGGTTTTTCCAGTAGTCATGTATGGATGTGAGAGTTGAACTGTGAAGAAAGCTGAGAGTCAAAGAATTGATGCTTTTAAACTGTGGTGTTGGAGAAGATTATTGAGAGTCCCTTGGACTGCAAGGAGATCCAACCAGCCCATCCTAAAGGAGATCAGTCCTGGGTGTTCTTTGGAAGGACTGATGCTGAAGTTGAAACTCTAGTACTTTGGCTACTTTATGCGAGGAGTTGACTCATTGGAAAAGACCCTGATGCTGGGAGGAATTGGGGGCAGGAGGAGAAGGGGATGACAGGATGAGATGGCTGGATGGCATCACTTACTCGATGAACATGAGTTTGAGTAAACTCCAGGAGTTGGTGATGGACAGGGAGGCTTGGCATGCTGCAGTTCATGGGGTCTCAGAGTGGACATGACTGAGCGACTGAATTGAACTGAATTGAAATGTTATTGCATGTAATTTATTTAACAGATTATTAGTAGACATTGCTTCTAAATTTCAAGTTGACTTTTCTTTGAATTGGAAATTTTGTGATCTTTAACACCCACACAATGTGTTAAGTGATATTGTAAGTACTTAATACTCTGTATTAAACAATTTTCTTTGTGAAATACACAGAATAGCTTTATGTTCCTAACTGACCATTATTGGACATACTTTATTTATTTGATCCTGTTAAGAATGACATAGAGAAATTTTGCAGTGTGTATGATGTGGTTGGATAAAAGCACACCATCCAAGACTTCTATGTGCATCCCCAAAGGTTAGATTATAAAAATTTGGAAATCCTCTTTGCAGCTTCCAAATGTAGCTACTTACTTATTTGGATGAAATGTTTTTGTCCTCACCAATCTCTTTTTTTGTCATTTTTCTTCATATAAGATTCATTTTTGTACTTCACTTACCAAATTTTCCTTACTTCATAGCCATGGGTATTTTTTTTAGTTTCTTTCTAAATATTTCTTTCTGGTTGTCAAAACTGGACCTCTAAACCATCATTTGTAAATACCAGAACCATTGTCACCAATTATCTGCATGATATTTATCCACTTTAATGTGTGTATTAATGATATCAGTTTTTTTCATGCATCAAAAGCAGATTCTTTTTTTTTAATTTTCTTTTACTCTACTGCTACCAAATTATTATCACTAATTGTTAAAAATCTATTATAGCTAAATCTTTCTTTTTTATTTTCATTGTCATAATGCCAATCAGTTGACAAGGTAGTTTCTGCTAAGTAGGTGGGAATTGCAAAGCAATAAGCTTGAATTGTGTGAGAGTACATGGATCTCAAAGATGCTATGAGCTGTTGGCACATACAACTGTATAGATGTTAGACAACTGTAGAATTAGGCCAAAAGAGATAACAGTAAAAGCAAAGAGTACGGAGTTGAAATACTTGTCAAAAACCTAAGGCATTCCTTAGATTGTTTTATTTATTCAGTAATATCACAATTAATCAGCAAACCCTATGAAAACATGAACCATATATATGTACTCTAAACAATACCCAGGGCCTTGTACATGGCAGAGCCTTATTAAATATTTATTGAATTAATGAATGAGCATTGTATACATAATTTCCCAAAGGAAATGACAGCTTGATCATGCTCTAGAATTGTCAGAATAGATGGACAATTAAATTATTTCTGATGTAATATTAACAAACTGAAATGATTATTTACGATAGCCCATGTTGTGTATATCTGTTCGTATTGCCTGTCTCTTATACTAGACTTTGATTTACACTGTTTCATTTATCTCTGTATCCCTGGTGCTCACAGCATAGTACACACAGCACATCATTGATATTCAATTAATCCTTGTTTTGTGGATAAATAGGTTCAGGTAGAATGCCAGGCTGATAGTAATAATGTACAAGGAAAAGTTAAGAAATCAAGGGTATTCAGTGTGGAATGGAGAAGAAAAATACATGCTGTTTTAAAAAAATATTTAAACTGTTTTAATATGGGAGAGATATTAAACTTGCTTTATATTGCATCATATTCTTAAACCTGGGTCAACAGCTAGAAGTTCTGGGAACAAATAGTAAAGAAATATGAAACATGAGACAGAGAATTATTATGCTTATTCTTGGCAATACATAGATATATTTAAATATATCTTCTTTAATTTTATAATAATATGTAGATGAGATCATAATTATATGTTACAGTTGTATTAATTAAAAATGGCACTAGCTTCCATAGTAAACAAAACAGTTATTATATTTACCATTAAGTACTCAATATGCCAGCAAATTTGGAAAACTCAGCAGTGGCCACAGGACTGGAAAAGATCAGTTTTCATTCCAATTCCAAAGAAAGGCAATGCCAAAGAATGCTCAAACTACCACACAATTGCACTCATCTCACATGCTAGTAAAGTAATGCTCAAAATTCTCCAAGCCAGGCTTCAGCAGTATGTGAACAGTGAACTTCCAGATGTTCAAGCTGGTTTTAGAAAAGGCAGAGGAACCAAATTGCCAACATCCGCTGGATCATCAAAAAAGCAAGACAGTTCCAGAAAAGCATCTATTTCTGCTTTATTGACTATGCCAAAGCCTTTGACTGCATGGATCACAATAAACTTTGGAAAATTCTGAAAGAGATGGAAATACCAGACCACCTAACCTGCCTCTTGAGAAACCTGTATGCAGGTCAGGAAGCAACAGTTAGAACTGGACATGGAACAACAGACTTGCTTCCAAACAGGAAAGGGAGTGCATCAAGGCTGTATATTGTCACCCACCTTAACTTCTATGCAGAGTCCATCATGAGAAATGCTGGGCTGGAAGAAACACAAGCTGGAATCAAGATTACCGGGAGAAATATCAATAACCTCAGATATGAAGATGACACCACCCTTATGGCACAAAGTGAAGAGGAGCTTAAAAGCTTCTTATGAAAGAGAAAGAGGAGAGTGAAAAAGTTGGCTTAAAGCTCGACATTCAGAAAACAAATTTCATGGCATCTGGTCCCATTACTTCATGGGAAATATATGAGGAAACAGTGGAAACAGTGTCAGACTTTATTTTGGGGCGTTCCAAAATCACTGCAGATGGCGACTGCAGCCATGAAATTAAAAGAGGCTTCCTCCTTGGAAGAAAAGTTATGACCAACCTAGATAGCATATTCAAAAGCAGAGACATTACTTTGCTGACTAAAGTCCGTCTAGTCAAGGCTATGGTTTTTCCAGTGGTCATGTATGGATGTGAGAGTTGGACTGTGAAGAAGGCTGAGTGCTGAAGAATTGATGCTTTTGAACTGTGGTGTTGGAGAAGACTCTTGAGAGTCCCTTGGACTGCAAGGAGATCCAGCCAGTCCATTCTGAAGGAGATCAACCCTGAGATTTCTTTGGAAGGAATGATGCTAAAGGTGAAACTTCAGTGCTTTGGCCACCTCATGTGAAGAGTTGACTCATTGGAAAAGACTCTGATGCTGGGAGGGATGGGGGCAGGAGGAAAAGGGGACGACCGAGGATAAGATGGCTGGATGGCATCACAGACTTGATGGACGTGAGTCTGAGTGAACTCCAAGAGATGTGATGAACAAGGAGGCCTGGCATGCTGCGATTCATGGGGTCGCAAAGAGTCAGACACGACTGAGCGACTGAACTGAACTGATATGTTTATAAGGGGCTTCCCAGGTAGCACTAGTGGTAAAGAACCCACCTGCCATTGCAGGAGGCATAAGAAACCTGGGTTCAATCCCTGGGTCAAGAAGACCCCCTGGAGGAGGGCATGACAACCCACACCAGTGTTCTTGCCTGAAGTATCCCTTAGACAGAGGAACCTGGTGAGCTATGGGTCACACAGAGTCAGACATGACTGAAGAGACAGAGCATGCATGTACATGATTATAAATATATTTATAATTAAGTAAAATTCAAAATATGTGTTCTTAATTACCATATACCTCCTATGTCGCAATCTAGAGACCCTGGGCTCTTCATATTGTAACTTTTCACTTCTCTATAGCCTCAAGTTTCTTTCATTTAGGCTACAACATGGGAACAATAGAGAAGATTATATCTGTGTAGTTTTAAAAGCTAAAAGCAGTATACATCATTCTCACTTGGGCTGATTTAAAATTCCTGAGAAAGGCACTCAGGTTGTGTGCAATGATAGGAACAGTTTAGAAGACTGACATATATCCAGTTTCTACTAACATGTAACTATTTAAGACTTTGAATTTAAGTAGAGTTCTATGTGGTGGCAGAATCACCAAAATCTTTCTGAAATGGTATGATGTCATCATTCACTTGCCAGGAACTAATTGTATGTAAACAGATCCTGGATAGCTACTTATCAGACTTGTGATTAGAGTCATCATTGCCATCTATCTGTGAATTATCCCTTCTGACTTCATTCTTTGGTTTAATGTAATGCATAGGTGGTATTTACTCTCAAGACAAAATCACTTCTAATGTCTGTCCAAATAACTTCAAAATTAAATGCCAGCCCTAGGTATATGTTGCTTAATAGGCAATGAAGGGATCCTTGAATGTTTTAATTAAGAGAATGACTGGATAAAATCTACATTTTAAGAATACTATTCTCTTCTGTTAGAGTGTAACACTAAAATATAAACAATTGAAAGATAATTAAAGTTATTTTACTTCATTTAGTATGTACTAATAAATGATCCTTAATAATTTGAATAGTCCAGATTGCTAGCATGTGTGATTTATAAAATATTTTAATTCCACTTATGTGTCTAATTATAAATCTTTAGACCAAAAAACTGCTGTTTTGAGATTGAAAACATGACAGGATGAATGTATTTGCGTTTATAATTTTTACATTAAAGAAATGGAAAAATGAAATAAGGTTAAATATATATATAGTTCTCTCTGTCCTTTCTTTGAGATTTCTATTAAAAAAATTAATAGTCACTCTTACTATTACTAATTAAAACATTGTGCTTAACATATATTCATCTATTTTTTCATTTAAGAAGTTTCCCTTTATGGTTGTTATAGCTATTTAGTTGCTAAATCATGTCTGACTCTTTTGAAACCCCATGGACTATAAGCCCACCAGACTCCTCTGTCCATGGAATTTCCCAGGTAAGACTATGGGAGTGGGTTGCCATGTCTTCTCCAGTGGATCTTCTTGATCCAGGGATTGAACAAGTGCTATATTTTTATTTCCAAAAGTTTTTATCTTCATAAACTTTCCAAGAGTACTGTTATGATACATTTTTATTTTATTTTTTATTTATAGTCATTTATCTATAAACAGGGCTCCCTTGGTGGCCCAGATGATAAAGAATCTGCCTGCAATGTGGGAGACCTGGATCTGATCCCTGGGTTGGGAAGATCCCTGGAGGAGGGCATGACAAACCACTCCAGTATTCTTGCCTGGAGAATCCCCATGGACAGAGGAGCTTGGTGGGGTACAGTCCATGGTGTCACATAGAGTTGGACATAACTGAGCGACTAAGGACACCACATGTATAAGCAATTTTATATATTTATTTTGCTAATCTTATCAAATCAATCTATACAATATTAGTTCTTCATATGTAATTTTGTCTTTCTTCAAATATTATATATGATATAACTTGTTATCTTTTTGAGGCTAGAAATCACATTTCTAATTATTTTATCTCCAGTATATAACTAACAAGGAATTGTACATTCAAGCAGTATACAAAAATAACCCAGTGAGTAAAAATATACATGAAATACAATAATTTATAAGCATATTATTAAAATCTATAAATTATATAAAAATCTGTATATTAAAAAGAAGTTCTTATATTCTTGTTGAGAAACTGACTCAATTGCATTTATGTAGTAGAGAACATTTTCTTAATATAATTTAAGGATGATTTTTACTTGTGTAAAATATATGCTAAAAGAAAACAACAGGGCTTTAGGTAGTGAAGAAGTGTACTTTTTAAAGAACATAAAGCATATATGGGAAGCATTGTAGCATTTGGAAAATGAGAGATTAACTACTGAATAAGCAAAGAAAAGTTCAGTTTTTTAACAGTTCAGTGAGTTGTTTGTGATTCTTATCACATGGGCTCTAGAATCATGGAAGATAATATTATAGAAGAATATCAGCATCTGTCTTTGTATCACTTCTCTCTACAAACTAAGTTATCCTTTCTCCCTAAATGATCAGTGTCATCATGACCCTACTGGTACAGAATTAAGGCACTTTAGCTCAGAAATCTATAATAAGCCATTTTTAGTTCTGTTTTGGGAAATTGACTTGCCACAACCTGAATTCTGTAATAATGGTAACTAGATCTCAATTTTAAGCCCTTTTATCTAGATCTCACAAGTCTCTAGGCCTCTTAGCTCAGAATCTTAAATCCTGTTTTTCTCTATTTGTTCCTGTCGAAAACCTTGTTACCTGCTCCCCAACTTTCCTTATGCTAATTGTTTGTTTTCCTACTTGCTAGAATCTCACAATGTTGCTTCTTTTTAAACAGCGCTTTCCTATGTTTGAAATACCTATTGGATTACACTTTTCCACTGTATTAGACTTTTTTCATAAAGTTGTGCCCAACTTTATCTAGTTTGCCTAGATTGTCAGATCTTTTACCATGCTTCTCAATCTGTATCCATGGGATTATAAAAACACTAAAAACCTTACATTGTCCTACTAAAACCTGACTAAAACAATCAAAGAAATGTAAAGAAGAAAATTTGTGTTAACTGTGGAATTCTGTGGTGGATTCTTGCCATGCACTAAATGTTTGTTATGCATAATACATGTAGAGACAGACTGGAACAAAATATTGACAAAAATGATTATGGTGAATAGCTTTCATTAGAGGTGTGACAGAACATATCAGTATTCATTAACTTGGTTGCATAAGATCTGGAGGTCAGAGAAGACTGGGGTAGCTGTGTATCCTTCTTTTAGAATTCCTTTAAGCTTTATATTAGTATTCTGGGTGAGTGCCCCAAGAACAGAATGGCCACTGGAAACATAGAACTGGTTGTAAATATCTCCTAGATGTAGTCAGGTTCTTCTGTGATCCTCTGAGCACTATTACAAGAATGAGGGTCCTACACATTTACCATTTAGCTGGAGTTGATTTTGGTTTAAGCAGAAAACTAGAAAGAATAATCTAGCAGTTTTTGTCAAATCCAGAGACAACACTTTATTCTTTCAGTCTGTTTACATATGTTGCTGCTGTTTAGTCACTCAGTCATGTCCAACTCTTTGAGACCTCAAAGGCTGTACCCCTCCAGGCTCTTCTGTCCCTGAGGATTCTCCAGGCAATAATACTGGAGTGGGTTGCCATGCCCTCCTCCAAGGGATCTTTCCAAACCAGGTCTCCTGCATTGCAGGTAGATTGTTTTACCTCCTGAGCCACTAGGGAAGCCCAAGAATACTGAAGTGGGTAGTCTCTCCTTTCTACAAGGGATCAAACTGGGTCAGTCCAGGAATCAAACTGGGGTCTCCTGCATTGCAGGTGGATTCTTTACTGGCTGAGCTATCAGACAAGCCCATCCATATATGCTGCTAAGTCTACTAAGTCGCTTAGGTCATGTCCGACTCTGTGTGGCCCCATAGACGGCAGCGCACTAGGCTCCCCCATCCCTGGGATTCTCCAGGCAAGAACACTGGGGTGGGTTGCCATTTCCTTCTCCAATGCATGAGAGTGAAAAGTGAAAGTGATATCATTCAGTTGTGTCTGACTCTTAGCAACCCCATGGATTGCAGTCTACTGCAGAGGATTTTCCAGGCAAGAGTACTGGAGTCGGGCGCCATTGCCTTCTCCGATCAATATATGAGAACCCTACAAATTCTCTACTGGCTTTTGGGTCCTAAAACTGATAATGTAAAAGAAAAAACAGCTTTGCAGCTGAACATATTGTTGGAGGAGTCCCTATGCACAGTGAATCACCTCTCTTCTTTTGACAGAAAAACTCAGCCTTTGTTCATAATTAATAAACATTTTCAAAAAGGAAAATAGTAATATTAAGCTTATGTATTTTTCAATAATAAATGAAGACTATAACATTCAGAAAACAGAACATATTTTAAAAAATAAATTTTAACCACAAAAAAATAAAAGAATTGGAAAATATATGATTTAGGAGTTGGATATTTCAAAATATGAATGTTAAAAAATAAATATTCCACCCAAGTATTGTAAAATTGGAACAAAAAGAGGACACATTTTATTACAGAAGTTTGTTCAGAAATTCTATGAAGGATGAAGTTGAGGATATCTTTCAAACTGTTGAGAGAATAAGAAAATACAATTAATAAGGAAAGGACAATAGATAAAAGGTTAAATTTATATTTACAAATAGTTGATATTCCTAGTGAAGAGACTGGGTGGGGTAGAAGGAAGAAAGGCAATATGAAAGACATACTGAAAAGGAAGCATTTATCAGCAGATCGATGTCTGAACTTTAGGTCTTATCCAGGAAACCAGTGGATGAATAAAATTAAGAACTACAGAAAGAAAATTGTTATTAAAGTCCTATTTATGTAGGTACATTCCAACAATTTAATAACTCAATTAAATATAAATAACTATTAAACTATAATTACCATACAAAACATAGAATTAAATAAAAATCCTTATAAGTATGATTAAAACATAAATAAAAAGCCAGAAATTATTCCTAGTAGAGAAAATAAGTGATATTTTTAAATTCATAATAAGTTTTACATTGCTGTTTACATACACTTGTTATGCTTCAGAAGCAGGAAAGTCTATGTAGGAAGACAAGATATTGGTGTGAGAGAGGTTAAAATTCAGATCAGTGACTAAGAGAGACAGAACATAGTGCAGAAATTCTGAAAAGGTCAAAGAAAGTGGTCAAAGAAATCATTAGTGAGGATGGGACTTAAGAGTAAGTTTCTGAGTAATTCATCATCAAGGAGATATAGGTTTAAATTCTACTTATGTCATACACTAGCTTGAGAGCAGTGACTAAATATCTGATCTCCCTGAATGTCATTTCTTTGTCTGTAGACATAGAAAACATGAAATGAAATAGTGTCGTGGGCCGCTCACTAGGACTAAGTGAGATATTGGGCACAAAGCATTTGACACAGGTTCTGGTACATGATAAACTCTTGATAAAATCCTCCTCAAAATTAATTGCTGTTGTTGCATTATTTTCTTGGGCTAAGTAATGCTTTGGAGTAATTTGCATATAAGCTAAGTGTTTTCATTGGAAGAAGCTTGATATATGGGGCCAAGAGAGTAGCATTTATCAGTGATGTGGTATAACCATACTGTATGCCTGAACTTCATATGTGATTTGTTTCACTTGGTGTCTTAAGAATGGCATTGACTTTGGTTTTCCAATTTCTCACCATTCTGCATGGTCATCTCTACAGCTTTAGAGTAGTATTTGAATTGCCTCCTTTAACTTTAAAAACACCAGGACTTTTTATTTATATAATATACAGTTTGTTACTAAAATGCAGATATGCCTGGTAAATAAGGCACTTTAACATATCTGTGGTTATTTTATATTTTTATTGAAAACATTGGTTTAAATATGACTCAATGCAGGTTTTGATGGTCAGGTGTGAGGGTAGAAATTGAGAAGGACAAGATCGACGAAGGCACTGATTCACCAAAGTACTCACCCTAGATAGTGATGTGTGTAAAAACATAATATCTATTTTTCTGTAAATAGGCTTACAGGTGCATTTGAGTCAAACTTAACCTGATAGGCTGTATATTTTGTTTTGTCTTGAAATAGATGGAAAAATCTTTTCAAAGGCATTTTTGTCTTACATAGAAATAATTTATATCCTTAATCTCAGGTCATTTATTAGTGTTCAGTGATTCTTCATATAGGGATCTGAAACAGGCACCCATCAGAAATTTTGGCAAAAATGAAGTGGTTTCTCCAAATATCTTCTGACATCTCATTACATCTTAAAGAATTTATAGATACAGTTATTGGAATTATGAGAATGCAACAACATAAACCCTGGAGAACTACAGTTTAACTAAATCTTAGGGTCTTCTTGTCCAATTTTCAACATTATTCAGAAGACACTTCTAAAAGTTCCCAGTCATCTAAGTCTATGCCCCAACCACTAATCCTGAAGAAGCTGAAGCTGAACGGTTCTATGAAGACCTACAAAACACTTCTAGAACTAACATTAAAAAAAAAAAGATGTCTTTTTCATCACAGGGGACTTGAATGCAAAAGTGGGAAGTCAGGAAATACCTGGAGTAATAGACAAGTTTGGCCTTGGAGTACAAAATGAAGCAGGGCAAAGGTTAACAGAGTTTTGTGAAGAGAAAAAACACTCTCTTCCAACAGTGCAAGAGAGGACTCTACATATGGACATCACCAGATGGTCAATATCAAAAATTAGATTGATATTATTCTTTACAGATGAGGATGGAGAAGCTCTATACAGCCAGCAAAAACAAGACCAGGAGCTAACTCTGGCTCAGATCATGAACTCTTTATTGCAAAATTCAGACTTTAATTGATGAAAGTAGGGAAAACCACTAGGTATAAGCTAAATCAAATCTCTAAAAGCATTTTCCTAAAACCAATTTCCTAAAACCATTTAGGTATAAGCTAAATCAAATGCCTTATGATTATGCCGTGGAAGTGACAAATAGACTCAAGGATTAGATCTGATTGCTAGAATACCTGAAGAACATGGACAGAGGTTCATGACATTATACAGGAGGCAGTGATCAAGACCATTGCCAAGAAAAAAAATTGCAAAAAGATTTTCTGAGGAGGGCTTACAAATAGCTGAGAAAAGAAGAGAAGTTAAAGGCAAAGGAGAAAAGGAAAGAGATACCCATTTGAATGCAGAGTTCTAAAGAATAGCAAGGAGAGATGAGAAAGACTTCCTCACTGATCAATGAAAAGAAATAGAGGAAAACAACAGAATGGGAAACACTAGAGATCTCTTCAAGAAAGTTAGAGATAACAAGGGAACATTTCATGCAAAGGTGGGCACAATAAAGCTGAATGCCAAAGAACTGACGTGTCTGAACTGTGTTGTTGGAGAAGACTTGAGGGACTGCACAGAGATCAAACCAGTCAGTACTGAAGGAAATCAGCCCTGAATATGCATTGGAAGGACTGATGCTGAAGCTGAAGCTCCAATACTTTGGCCACCTGATATGTAGAACTGACTCATTGGAAGAAAACCTGCATCTGGGGAAGACTGAAGGCAGGATGAGAAGGTGATGACAGAGGATGGGATGGTTGGATGGCATCACCAACTTGATGGACATGAGTTTGAGTAAGCTCCAGGAGTTGGTGCTGGACAGGGAAGCCTGGCATGTTGCAGTCTATGGGGTAGTAAAGAACTGGACACGACTGAGCAACTGAACTGATGCATCGAGTAGCTATTGAAGAGACAACCTTTAGTAATTTTAAAAGTGTGATGAGCATTGACTCAAATATAATCTTGCAAGTAAGTTGGGAAGTGTGTTGGAGGGACAAGGGGGAGATAAAGTGTACAAGAAAATGAAGATAGATTTTTTTGGAAGGTCTCTCAGAATGCTTCAACTGTTGAGGTTTTGCTTTGCTTCATTGATTGTTGCAGATACTTATCTCTCATAACTGGTAACAGTACCTAGCCTAGGCTGTTACATACAACTCTCGAGCCTACTATCAGCTTCATCATTTGGCTCCCTAACCTCTTTTATGTTTATTAAGAATTTTAGAACAAAATCATAACCTGGGCTTTTCCATATTTCCATCTTGGAACTGAACATTCTCTGTCATCACGAGAGAGAGAAAAGTTAAATAGAAAAGGAGAAAACATAACATATAACTCTCTCTTCAGATGTCCTTAGCAGAAAATCTAGGATAAGAAAGTCAATCAAAAAGTTTAAGTGACAACAAACACAATGAAATTTGTGTAACAAGATGTTCTACTTGGGTAATTTCTTAGAATAAAGTTTGTGGTAGGCTTAAGGCAATCTAGTCAATCACTGCCTATGATGGAGTAAAAAACTAAGTTTGAAAAATAAGCCTGGCAATAGTAACAATTACTTTTGAGTCACCATCTAATTGGATAGAGTTCAGTATATGTATGCTATTACTACTTTACTTTCAGAAAATTGTTGGTATTTCAAAGATTGAATAGCTCTGGGAAGATTTAGAAAATTTTCTGTTGCAATCAAAATTTTTATTTAAAAACATTTTTATATTAATAACTGCATTATCCTGTGATAATCATAGTACCTCACCGTAGTATTTGAAAATTCAATAAGTTATTTCAAATTAGAAAGAATAGTTGAGATGTACTTACCCCTCCTATCTCATCTCTTCCCTCTATGCCTCTCTTTTACTGTTTTCCATTGTTGTTTCATTTCTCCTTCAGCTTTATCAAGCTCTTTTGAATCTAAAGACATTACATATAGTATGTCCTCTGCGGACATTGCTCCCCCCACTCTCTATTTTTACATGGTTGCCTACTTGTTGCCATTAGATGAAAGATCAAAATTTTCTTTTTGCTTCATGTACTGCCTGTCTGTGCACATAAATAGTCATTTTCTTCATAGTACTTACATGTTTAAATGGAAGAATTTTGTCTGTTTTTTCTTAATTGTTGTCAGTCTCCAGCTGTTTGTACAGACGAGTAACCTTTTTGTCCTCACTAGCTCGGTGCATAAATTAGTATCTACCTGGAGTGAGGACTACACAAGCATTTGTTGAATGAATGGAGCCTTTTAACAAGGCAAAGACGATAATTATTTGCCTAGATACCCAGGAAATGTTTTACAATTATATCTTATTTAATGTTTTCTCTAACATTTTGTTGACTTTGGCTGATAGATTTTGGCTATTTCTTCATTAGCTAGTATTATGATGAACATGACTTAAATAGGTATATGTCATTACTATGTAGGTCTGCATGGGACTGAAGATTATTGTAGATACACTACTAAGAGGTAGCAAATTTGTGTTAAAATTATGTATAGACACCCTTTTTAACCCTTGGATGTTGTGTGATCTGGATATTTAAGATTAAATTTAGCTTAATGTATTGTTATCACTTGGTAAATATATTTAAATCAATTCCTATATTTTTATGACTGAAGATAGCTGTTGATACACACATGTATAGCAGAGTTTTGGAGGCCAGAATACTTATTTATGAATCATGGCATATTTAACTGTCAATGATTTGTATTTAGAAAGCATTTATATTTAAATATGTTCTATATTAGACAACTACCAAATGCCTAAGTCCTACTGCATATTTTAAATTTTCCAAGGATGGTTGAAAGTGTAAGATGCTAATTATCTTTTTCTGATGTGTTGGTGCTATTAAAATCATATCATGATAACTTATCATTTACATATAAATCTTGTTAAAATTTCAAAGCCTGGTGCTGAAAATATAAAATAAGTATATTTAATATAATTGACATTAGATTGCTATTTTCCACAATTTTTCTGAAGGTAATAAGAGAGATCCACTTTTGCATGCCTCTTCAAACAGCATTTTGAATTCTATCAACATCACACTCCTTTTATCCCCAGTAGCTGAAGTCCCAAAAGACTATCTCACTACAAAAATAACATCTGAAATATCAACCCTATGCATATAAATTCAGTTGGAAGGAGAAAACTCTTCATGACTTTAGAGATGTCAATTTTATTACAAACTGTTTCTTCTACATACAGCTATGTGAGCATGTTAGAATATATGTGCAAATTAATGTGTAATTCTTTCATTTTCCATTATAACTCAGTGTGCAAAAGAACTGTATAAATGCAAGTATACAGAAAAATCAAGGGTTTCACAGACTGTATACCTCCTTAAATGTGGATTCTTTATATAATTCTAAATTTAATCTCAGAGAATTCAGGTTAACAAATGGTATGTAAGCACTCATCATCCCAAAGTTCTCCTCTTTTTTCTTTTTCTTTTGTCTTTGATTTCTTAAAATCTTACAAACCAATTAAAATTTTCTTACCTCTCTCTTTTCCTCCCACTTCTCACATATACACACACACACAATAACAAACCTGAATTTCTCATTTTTATTCCTTTTTTGTTTTAAAATTAGTTAGCATGATCTTCCTGGTCATTTATACTTAAAAGCATGTATTCAAATCTACTTTCTCCTCATCTCACACTTTCATTAATAAATAATAATGAATTAAAATCCACCTATGGCACACATGCAACCAGTTCGTTTCTGTCTCTCTGTTCTCTGAGTCAAGACAGCCTGGACTCTTTTTTTAGTTTTGTTTTTTCTTTTCCCCTAGTTGCCAACTGATTTATCCTGTGTAGCTCACTGGGGGCGGGGGTGGGGGGGGGGAGCACAGCTACAATTACCATGCTTGTCATCCTACAAATGCTCCATGACTCTTCATTACAGAATAAATAAGTCATAGCTTTTTATCACACCGTAAAATCAATCAATTATACTTACTGCAAAAATTCAAACTGAAAAATAATGCAGAAAGAGGGATAAAAATCCTTCTTCATTACTATCAGTTTCTTATAATACCACTCCCTTCTCAGTTAACATCTGACAATTAATTAGGATAGCATGCTTCCATATCTAGTTTTGAATGGCACCTTATGGCAACCCACCCCAGTATTCTTGCCTGGAGAATCCCATGGATGGAGAAGCCTAGTAGGTTACAGTCCATGGGGTCGCAAAGAGTTGGACATGACTGAGCGACTTCACCTTCACCTTTGTGTATGTGTGTGGAGGGGTATAAGTAGTTTGTGACTGTATTAAAAATGGATATTGGTATAATTAATTCATCATTCACTTTTTAATAACTAGATGAATTCAATTTATGTGGCCATTTTGTTTTTCATTAGAAAAGTAGATATAGTGTTTTGAACATAGAAACCTACTATAAATTCACTGATTGCAAAAAATTGTTAAATTATATTGTTTATATTTTACCAATATAAAGACCAAATATTAATTTTAACATATTTTAGTTTATAAACTTGTAAATTATTAAAAATAATTAAAACATTTTTTTCAGTCTAAGTGTCTTATTTACTGATAGAATCAACATAGAGTTTTAGATTAGGTGCTCAATAAATATTTGAATCATTTAATGTATTATAAGGGGAAATCCCTGGTGGCTTAGAGGGTAGAGCATCTGCCTGCAACGCAGGAGACCCGGGTTCAATCTGAGACCCAGGTTTGATCCCTAGGTCAGGCCCTGGAGAAGAAATGGCAACCCACTCCAGTACTCTGGCCTGAAAAATCCCATAGATGGAGGAACCTGGTTTATACATATCATTTTAATTGACTTAAAAAACTTGGGGGCATAGAACAGATTTTAAACATGTTCTGATATGTTAACAGTATTGGACAAAGTGATCTTTATTAAAATATATGGTAAATAAGGAAAAAATGACCTTTTTTACTTGTTATCCTTCCTATTCTTACTCTGATGCCTGTTATTAAAATTTAAGAATATGCAGTTTTAACAAGAACCCTACATAGTTCATATGCACAATGGAATTTAAGAATTATTGCCTTTCA
>SJYC01058367.1:0-15248 GCA_006408675.1 Madoqua kirkii | reverse complement strand
TTCACGAATTGTTTTTGCATTTGTGACACTATGATTTATAAGAAATATATATAGAAAAGAAATATATATATGGTCTTAGTCCCTTTTTATCACCAGAGATCCTAAAGCCTCAAAATTTCATAAATGATAGAGTAATAAGGGTGAAAAGTGTACTTTTTGTTATTTATAACATATCCCTTTCAACCAGTACTGAGGTTATGTTAATGAGGTAACTTTTGGAAAACCCATAAGGAGGGGCTGGTTGCAGGAAAAATGATCCAGGAAAGGAAGAAGGCCTGGACATTGAGTTCAGGGATGATTTACTGATACCTGCCCCTGTAATGAAGACTTCATAAAAACCTTAAAGGACAAGCTTTGATGTGCTTCCTGAACTTTAGTTGCTGAACCAGAATGAATTTAAAGACTGGAACAGAAGCTCTCATATTCAAGACCCTTCCAGACCTTGCACAGACATGTCCCTAAGATAGTGCACATTTGCTTCCAGATCACTGCAATAAAGCGAATCTCTAAATACAATGAGCCACACGATTTTTTTGGTTTCTCAGTGAATACAAAAGATATTTGCCTTGTACTAATAATCTATTAAGTGTTCAATAATAGTATTTCTAAAGAAAATAATGTGGGTACTTAGTAAAAAATCTTTATTGCTAAAAAATGCTAACCATCATCTGAGCATTCAGTGAGTTGGAATCTTTTTGCTAGTGGAGGGTCTTGCCTTGATGTTATGGCCACTGACTGATTAGGGTGGTTGCTGAAGGTTGGAGTAGCTGAGGCAGTTTTGTAAAATAAGACAGAAAGACGTTTGCTGTGTCTATTGACTCTTCCCTTTGTAAATAATTTCTCTGTGGCATGCAGTGCTGTTTGATAACTTTTTGAAAAACTTTATTTATTTTAATTGGAAGCCAATTACTTTACAGTATTGCAGTGGTTTTTGCTAAACATTGACACGAGTCAGTCATGGGTGTACATGTGTTTCCCATCCTGAAACCCCCTCTCACCTCCATCTCCATTCCATAACTTTTATCCACAGTAGAACTTCTTGAAAAATTTGAGTTAATCCTCTCAAAGTGCTGCTGCCTTAACTTACAATTAAGTTAATATAATAGTATAAATACTTTGTTTTCTTTCAACAAATTTTACAGCATATTATCAGGGATAGAGTCCATCTCAAGAAATCATTTTCTTTGCTCATTCATAAAAGCAACCCCTTATCCATTAAAGTTTCATCATGAGACTTCAGGAATTCAAGTCATATATGCAGATTCTTCCAAATCTATTTCTCTTGCTGTTTTCACCAAATCTGCAATTATTTCTACCTTTGAAGTCTTTATCCCCTCCAAGACTTCAGGAGAGTTGTAATCAACTGCTTCCAAATTTCTGTTCACGATGATTTGACCTCTTCTCATGAATCATAAACGTTATTAATGGCATCAAGAATGGTGAATCCTTTCCAGAATATTTTTAATTGAATTTTCCCAGATCCATTAGAGAAATCATTATCTATGGCAGCAACAGCCTTATGAAATGTGTTTTTTTAATAATAAGACTTGAAAGTCAAATTTATTCTTGATCCAAGGGCTGTAGAATGGATGTTATGTTATCAGGCATAAAAGCAGAATTAATCTCATTGAATATCTCTATCAAAGCTCTGGGGTGACTAGGTATATTGTCAGTGAGCACTATTTTGGATCTTTTTTTTTTTTTTTCTGAGAGTAGGTCTCAATAGTGAGCTTTAACTACTCAATAAACCACTTTATCAACAGATGTGTAGTCATTCTGTCTTTGTTACTCCACAACCGAAATATTTTTAACATAATTCTTGAGGGTGCTGGGATTTTCAGAATGGTCAATGAGCATTGGCTCAACTTAAAGTCACCAGTGGCATTAGTGCCTAGCAAGAAAATTAACCCACTCTTTTAATGTTTTGAAGGCAGGTGTTGACATCTCTTCTCTAGATGTGTAAGTCTCAGATGGCATGTTCTTCCAGTAGAAGACTATTTTGCCTACATTGAAAATTTGTTGTTTAGTGTAGCCCCTTTCAAGAATTTTCTTAGGTAGATCTTCTGGATAACTTGCTGCAGCTTTCATATCAGTACTTGAGGCTTCATTTTGCATTTTTATGTTATGGAGGTGCCTTCTTTTCTTAACCCCCATGAACCAACCTCTGCTAGCTTCAGACTTTTCTTCTGTGGCTTCCTCACTTCTCTTAGCATTCAAGGAATTGAAGAAAAGGCCTTTCTTTGGATCAAGTTTCTTCTTAATGGGATGTGTGGCTGGTTAGATTTTCTGTCCAAATCACTAAAACTTTCTTGTCAGCAATAAGGCTGTTTTGCTTTCTTATGATTCATGTGTTCACAGGAGTAGCACTGTCAATTTCCTTCAGGAGCTTGTCTCATGTTCACAGCTTGGTTAAGTGTGAAGAGACTTAACACTGGCTTATCTCAACTTTCAACATGCCTTCCTCAGTAAACTTAGTGATTTGAAGTGAGAGATTTTGATTTGAAGCAAGAGATGTGATACCCTTCCCTGTCCATGAACCCTTGCTGCTGCTGCTGCTGCTGCTAAGTCACTTCAGTCGTGTCCGACTTTGTGCAGCCCCATAGACAACAGCCCACATGCCCCGTCCCTGGGATTCTCCAGGCAAGAACACTGGAGTGGGTTGTCATTTCCTTCTCCAATGAGTGAAAGTGAAAAGTGAAAGTAAAGTCGCTCAGTCAGGTGTCCTAATTTCAGTATTGTTGTGTCTTGGGTTTAGGGAGAGGACAGTAGTTGGTTGGTAGAACAGTCATTAAAACACATTATTAAATATTATGGCACCTCAAAACAATAATAATAGAAACAGAAAAGATCACTGATCACCATAAGAAATATAACAATAGTGGAAAAGTGTGAAATATTGAGAGAAGTACCAAAATGGGACACGGATACATATCAAGCAAATGGTATTGGAAAAGTGGCCCCATCAACTTACTCAGTGCAAGGTTGCCACAAACCCTTAATTTGTGAAAACTGCAATATCTGTGAAGTGCAATAAAGCAAAGAGTGCTAAAATGAAGTGTTCCTGCATCTTTTAATTAGCCTACTCACTTATGTCCTTGAATATCCTGTGTAATAAAGCAGTAAGTTGATTAGTAAACTGGTTTCCAGAGTTCGGTAAGCTAATCTAGTCCAGGGCTCCCCAGTCTCTGGAATCTCATATCAGATGATCTCACGTCAGATGAGCTGATGTAATAAGAGTAGAAATAAAGTGCACAGTAAAGCCATAGGCTTGAATCATCTTGAAAGCACCCCCACAACCCAATCCATAGAAAACCTGTCTTCACAAAACTGGTTCCTATGCTATAATAAACTCGTTTTAAATTTAAAATTTAGCAAGAGAAAATACTATGGAAACTTTGAAATTCACAAGAAATCTTATTTGTATTCTTATTTTTGATATTTTGGCTGAGAAAAGTGTAGTTTGATTCAATGAGAATAATAGTCTCAACTTAAAAAAAAAAATTCCACAAGAACATTGTTTGCAGTTTTTTTAACACCTACATGTTCTTATTGCCTCACCTATGGTTCTGTTTGGAGCTATGCCAGTGTCATAAACTAAAAGAAAAAAACAAAAACAGTGAGTGGAGTTTCTAGTAAAGGTAGAGCAGATAATTCGGACAAAGTTTTTCTGCAGAGGACAACTAGAATAATAGAAAATAGAGAGATGTAATAGAAAGCAACAGAATTAATAGGTAGCTACCAAAAGGAAGATTCATGGCAGAATGTTTTTCCCTATGGATGTTTTCCAGTTCCTGAATGGGTTGATAAAGGGTTGAACAATTCTTCTGAAAGCTTTTTTGAACTAAGAGGGAAGGATAGGTGTCCAGGGTGACATCATAGGGATATGGAGGAACTGAATGTAGTACCCAGCAGTGACTGCAGGTCAGTTTTTTATTCTCTCATATCTGGAATTGAATTGAGGTAATCTTACTGCTGGTCTCTCTACAGACAAGCAGAACAAATATTAAAACTCTGGAGTAAGACGTTATCATCTGAAAAGTCAAATGATCCATAAACATTAAAAAAAAACCAACCAAACAAAAAACAGTACACAGTAGAAAAATCACCAAGAATAGGAGTCGAGAACACATGATGAAGAAAATTAATAAAAACAGTAGAAAATAGAAATAAGCCCACTAAGTTTCAAATAGTAAGGTTATTAGACATAGATCTTGAAATAATGATCTCTCTCTGTCAAAAGAAGCTAAAGCAAATATTGAGTATTTACAGAAGACTGGAAAATTTAAAATAGCAAATAAAAATATAGAATTTCAATGAATTCAAATAAAGAAACCAGTAAGTTGTTGTTTAGTGTAGCCCCTTTCAAGAATTTTCTTAGGTAGATCTTCTGGATAACTTGCTGCAGCTTTCATATCAGTACTTGAGGCTTCATTTTGCATTTTTATGTTATGGAGGTGCCTTCTTTTCTTAACCCCCATGAACCAACCTCTGCTAGCTTCAGACTTTTCTTCTGTGGCTTCCTCACTTCTCTTAGCATTCAAGGAATTGAAGAAAAGGCCTTTCTTTGGATCAAGTTTCTTCTTAATGGGATGTGTGGCTGGTTAGATTTTCTGTCCAAATCACTAAAACTTTCTTGTCAGCAATAAGGCTGTTTTGCTTTCTTATGATTCATGTGTTCACAGGAGTAGCACTGTCAATTTCCTTCAGGAGCTTGTCTCATGTTCACAGCTTGGTTAAGTGTGAAGAGACTTAACACTGGCTTATCTCAACTTTCAACATGCCTTCCTCAGTAAACTTAGTGATTTGAAGTGAGAGATTTTGATTTGAAGCAAGAGATGTGATACCCTTCCCTGTCCATGAACCCTTGCTGCTGCTGCTGCTGCTGCTAAGTCACTTCAGTCGTGTCCGACTTTGTGCAGCCCCATAGACAACAGCCCACATGCCCCGTCCCTGGGATTCTCCAGGCAAGAACACTGGAGTGGGTTGTCATTTCCTTCTCCAATGAGTGAAAGTGAAAAGTGAAAGTAAAGTCGCTCAGTCAGGTGTCCTAATTTCAGTATTGTTGTGTCTTGGGTTTAGGGAGAGGACAGTAGTTGGTTGGTAGAACAGTCATTAAAACACATTATTAAATATTATGGCACCTCAAAACAATAATAATAGAAACAGAAAAGATCACTGATCACCATAAGAAATATAACAATAGTGGAAAAGTGTGAAATATTGAGAGAAGTACCAAAATGGGACACGGATACATATCAAGCAAATGGTATTGGAAAAGTGGCCCCATCAACTTACTCAGTGCAAGGTTGCCACAAACCCTTAATTTGTGAAAACTGCAATATCTGTGAAGTGCAATAAAGCAAAGAGTGCTAAAATGAAGTGTTCCTGCATCTTTTAATTAGCCTACTCACTTATGTCCTTGAATATCCTGTGTAATAAAGCAGTAAGTTGATTAGTAAACTGGTTTCCAGAGTTCGGTAAGCTAATCTAGTCCAGGGCTCCCCAGTCTCTGGAATCTCATATCAGATGATCTCACGTCAGATGAGCTGATGTAATAAGAGTAGAAATAAAGTGCACAGTAAAGCCATAGGCTTGAATCATCTTGAAAGCACCCCCACAACCCAATCCATAGAAAACCTGTCTTTCACAAAACTGGTTCCTATGCTATAATAAACTCGTTTTAAATTTAAAATTTAGCAAGAGAAAATACTATGGAAACTTTGAAATTCACAAGAAATCTTATTTGTATTCTTATTTTTGATATTTTGGCTGAGAAAAGTGTAGTTTGATTCAATGAGAATAATAGTCTCAACTTAAAAAAAAAAATTCCACAAGAACATTGTTTGCAGTTTTTTTAACACCTACATGTTCTTATTGCCTCACCTATGGTTCTGTTTGGAGCTATGCCAGTGTCATAAACTAAAAGAAAAAAACAAAAACAGTGAGTGGAGTTTCTAGTAAAGGTAGAGCAGATAATTCGGACAAAGTTTTTCTGCAGAGGACAACTAGAATAATAGAAAATAGAGAGATGTAATAGAAAGCAACAGAATTAATAGGTAGCTACCAAAAGGAAGATTCATGGCAGAATGTTTTTCCCTATGGATGTTTTCCAGTTCCTGAATGGGTTGATAAAGGGTTGAACAATTCTTCTGAAAGCTTTTTTGAACTAAGAGGGAAGGATAGGTGTCCAGGGTGACATCATAGGGATATGGAGGAACTGAATGTAGTACCCAGCAGTGACTGCAGGTCAGTTTTTTATTCTCTCATATCTGGAATTGAATTGAGGTAATCTTACTGCTGGTCTCTCTACAGACAAGCAGAACAAATATTAAAACTCTGGAGTAAGACGTTATCATCTGAAAAGTCAAATGATCCATAAACATTAAAAAAAAACCAACCAAACAAAAAACAGTACACAGTAGAAAAATCACCAAGAATAGGAGTCGAGAACACATGATGAAGAAAATTAATAAAAACAGTAGAAAATAGAAATAAGCCCACTAAGTTTCAAATAGTAAGGTTATTAGACATAGATCTTGAAATAATGATCTCTCTCTGTCAAAAGAAGCTAAAGCAAATATTGAGTATTTACAGAAGACTGGAAAATTTAAAATAGCAAATAAAAATATAGAATTTCAATGAATTCAAATAAAGAAACCAGTAAGCATGTGAACACATGCTAGACACAGTTGGAAAGAGAATTAATCCAAAAAGGATATCTTAGAAGTAAATGTCCAGAATGAAGCACAGAGAAGCAAAAAATGAAAATTACAGAATAATGGAATGTGACATAGATCACACAGAAAGCAGGCCTTCCTTTCTGAAATTGTAATCCAAGGAAAATTGGATAGGAAATGGGGCAGAAGTAATATCTGAAGATGGCTCTGAACTGAACGAAACTGGAAAAAGGCATAAGTTATCAAGTTACAGAATCGGGAGCACTACAAACATCAATATGATAAAAATAAATTGAAACTCAGTTTAATATTTAAAAACTGCTGAGATAAAGAACCAGAGTTAAAATCCATCAGACATGTTATATTCCAAAGAACAGTATGATTAACAATTGAATTTTCAATAAAAATGATGGAAACCAGAATACACTGGAATGACATCTTTGATGAAAGAATACAAATTTCAACAAATTTTATACTCAGCAAAACTGTAATTCAGAAATATAGTAAAAATAAAGATGTTTTCAGAAAAAATGAGAGAATTTATTACAGGAAGATACACAGTAAAACACTAAAGAAATTATTTCAGGAGAAGGAAACTTGCTTCAAAGACAGCAGGAAATTACGCAGAAATAAGAATACCAGCAAGGGGGAAATATCTGGGTATATCTGTAAGAATATTAACTTCATTAAACAAAAATAATGATGTCTTATAAGGTTTAGCACAGCTTACAGTAATAGAGGTTAGGCATATGAGTTAAAAAAAAAGATTTCATAACTAGAATAAAAAGAGGGAGAGAGTGAATAATAAAAGCTTTCAAGCAAAAATGTTGAGAGATGGAAAATAATAGAAAAATGGCATCTATAGAGAAGATTGAAAAATACAGTATATTTAAATTCAGTTATATAAATATATGTGTGTATATATATATGCAGATACGCAGATGATACTACTCTAATGGCAAAAAGTATAGAGGAACTAAAAAGCTTCTTGATGAGGAAAGTGAAAAAGCTGGCTTGAAACTTAACATTAAAAAACCAAGATCATTGCATCTGATCCCATAACTTCAAGGTAAATAGAAGGGGAAAAAGAAAAAAAAAAAAAAAGCAGAAGCAGTGACAGATTTTATTTACTTGGGCTCCAAAATCACTGTGGACAGTGGCTGCAGCCATGAAATCAGAAGGCTCTTGCTCCTTGGAAGGATAGCTATGACAAACCTAGATAACATTTGAAAAAGGAGAGACATTCCTTTGCTGACAAAGGTCTAATTAGTCAAAGCTATGCTTTTTCCAGTAGTCATGTGTGGATGTGAGAGCTGGACTGTAAAGAAGGCTGAGGGCCAAAGAACTGATGCTTTCACATTGTGGTGCTGGAGAAGACTCTCGAGAGTCTCTTGGATGGCGAGGAGATCTATCCAGTCAATCCTATAGGAAACCAGTCCTGAATATTCACTGGACAAACTGATGATAAAGCTGAAGCTCCAATACTTTGGCCACTTAATGCAAAGATCTGACTAATTGGAAAAAACCCTGATGCTGGGAAATATTGAAGGTAAAAGAAGGGGGCTGTAGAGGATCAAATGGTTAGATAGCATCCCCGACTCAATGGTCAGGAACTTAAATAAGCTCCAGGAGATAATGAAGGACAGGGGAGCCTGGCATGCTACAGTCCATAGGCTCACAAAGAGTTAGACACAACTTAACAACTGAACAGCAACAAAAACAAATAGATTGTTTCAATTAAAACACAAGGATTTTCAGATTGCAGAAAATAACTTCTAGAGTAACATGTCAAAATATAAAGATATACAGTTTGAATTAGTGAGTTGTTAAAAAATGATAGATATTATCAAAAGAAGAGGGAACAAAAGGTAGTTCATACAAAATACTTGAAATTCTGAGTTATATTAATGGTAGAAATATTATAATTAAAGGTAAAAGAGATGAAGGTAGACATCTGTCTCTTAGAAGTTATATAACAGTAATTTGTATGTTTTCCAAATATAGGAGAATTAAAGTAAAATAATAGAATTAATAAACCAGAAAGAATAAAATAACAATCAAAAGATCCATACAACTGACAAACCTTTGTGTGTTTAGTCATGTGTAGAGTAGAGAGAGAAAATGGCCAATTTCAAGAATAAAATTCTTAGAAATTCCAACTAATTGACATTCTGAAAAAGACAAAATTATGGAGACAGTAAAGAGGTCGTTGATTGCTGGAATTAGGAGTGTTAGGGTGAAGGGCATAGTTGTGGAGGACCAGGAATTTTTGGACAGTGTAAATATCTCCGATCCTATAATGATGGGTACAATGAATATACATTGTCCAAATCCATATAGCCCCTAGAGTGGGCTTCCTAGGTGGCTCAGTGGTAAAGAATCTGCCTGCCAATGCAGGAGACACAGGTTTGATGGGGACTATCCCCTGGAAGGGAAAATGGGAACTCACTCCAGTATTCTCGCCTGGAGTAATCTCACCGACAGAGGAGCTTGGCAGGCCTACAGTCCATAAAGTAGGAAAGAGTCGGACATGACTGAGCAACTGAGCACGTATGCAGCACATATAATATAGAAGACCAAGCCGCTGCTGCTAAGTCGCTTCAGTCGTGTCCGACTCTGTGTGACCCCATAGACGGCAGCCCACCAGGCTCCCCCGTCCCTGGGATTCTCCAGGCAAGAACACTGCAGTGGGTTGCCATTTCCGTCTCTAATGCATGAAAGTGAAAAGTGAAAGTGAAGTCGCTTAGTCGTGTCCGACTCTTAGCGACCCCGTGGACTGCAGCCTACCAGGCTCCTCCATCCATGGGATTTTCCAGGCAAGAGTACTAGAGAGGGGTACCATTGTCTTCTCCTATAGAACACCAAGAGTGAATCTTAATATAAACTATAGACTTTGGGTGGGTGTTATGTGTTACAACATATGGACCACTCTGGTGTGGGTTGTTGATAACGGGAGAGGCTTTGCATGTGTTGTTGTTTAGTCAGTAAGTCATGTCCAACTCTTTGTGACCCTATGGACTGTAGCTCACCAGGCTCCTCTATCCGTGGGATTCTCCAGGGAAGAATACTGAAGTGGGTTGCCATTTTCTCCTCCAGGGAATCTTCCCTTCAGGCCTACAGTCCATAAAGTAGGAAAGAGTCGGACATGACTGAGCAACTGAGCACGTATGCAGCACATATAATATAGAAGACCAAGCCGCTGCTGCTAAGTCGCTTCAGTCGTGTCCGACTCTGTGTGACCCCATAGACGGCAGCCCACCAGGCTCCCCCGTCCCTGGGATTCTCCAGGCAAGAACACTGCAGTGGGTTGCCATTTCCGTCTCTAATGCATGAAAGTGAAAAGTGAAAGTGAAGTCGCTTAGTCGTGTCCGACTCTTAGCGACCCCGTGGACTGCAGCCTACCAGGCTCCTCCATCCATGGGATTTTCCAGGCAAGAGTACTAGAGAGGGGTACCATTGTCTTCTCCTATAGAACACCAAGAGTGAATCTTAATATAAACTATAGACTTTGGGTGGGTGTTATGTGTTACAACATATGGACCACTCTGGTGTGGGTTGTTGATAACGGGAGAGGCTTTGCAT
Source organism: Madoqua kirkii (assembly GCA_006408675.1). NCBI lineage: Eukaryota > Metazoa > Chordata > Mammalia > Artiodactyla > Bovidae > Madoqua > Madoqua kirkii. The sequence goes on along the minus strand of SJYC01058367.1, from coordinate 4,989 downwards.
GTGTTGTTGTTTAGTCAGTAAGTCATGTCCAACTCTTTGTGACCCTATGGACTGTAGCTCACCAGGCTCCTCTATCCGTGGGATTCTCCAGGGAAGAATACTGAAGTGGGTTGCCATTTTCTCCTCCAGGGAATCTTCCCTACCCAAGAACTGAAAGCTGCATCTCCTGCTTGGCAAGGCAGAGTTTTTGTTTTTTTTTTAAACCACTGAGCCATTACAGCCCACGGAGTTGCAGAGTCAGGCATTACTTAGGGACTAAATAACAACAACAAATATATGTGTAAGGGTAGAGAGCATATGAGAAATCTCTGTATGTTCTTGATTTTACTGTGAAACTAAACTGCTTTAAAAGATAAAACTTTAATAGAACAGTTCTCAGAAATATATGAGATAAGAGAAGTGAAGTGAAGTCGCTCAGTCGTGTCCAACCCTGCGATCCCATGGACTGTAGCCCACCAGGCTCCTCCGTCCATGGGATTTTCCAGGCAAGAATACTGGAAGGAGTTGCCATTTCCTTCTCCAGGAGATCTTCCTGACCCAGGGACTGAACCCAGGTCTCCCACGTTGCAGGCAGATGCTTTAACCTCTGAGCCACCAGGGAAGAGAATGTAATGAAATCTTGAAATCAATAATATGGCAATTTAACCGACATAGTAGAAATAGTAATTTGAGTAATCCTGTGAATCCTGACTAAATTTAATCCTTAGTTAAAAGCCTTTCAACAAACTTTTTTTCTTCAAATTTAAGGAAAACATTACAAAGCCATGCAAAACAAAAATTTAGGTCTAGATGCTTTTGTTTGGTGAACAATTACAAATATTTAAGCAATAAATAGTTTAGCTTTGTTTTTATTCCACTCTCTAGGGGGAATAAAAAGCCCACAGCACAAATGCTTTCCAATTCATGTTCTGATAATGGAACACTTCCAGAAAGGACATTTTTATGCCTATTTTCTGTATGAATATAGAATTCAAAATCTAATACATTTTAGCAAACTTAGTTTAGGAAATTACTAAAAAGGATAATACATCATAACTAGTTTAATATTATTTGTAGAGTATAAGATTAGTTTAATATCAGAAAATCTGTTAATGTAACATTAATAGGAAAAATAAGAATTATATAATTTTAAAAGTTTTACAGGATAATATTTGATAACATTTAATTTACATCATTTCATATATACTCATTATTTTTAAAAAACTAGAAAATCAAGAATAAAATGAATGCCTTTAATCTAATAAATGAATAAGACAAGAAAAGTGCTATCACAAACGTAGTGCTTGATATTGGAATTTTTCAGTGCAGTTCAGTTCAATCACTCAGTCCTGTCTAACTCTTTGTGATCCCATGAACTGCAGCACACCAGGCCTCCCTGTCCATCACCAACTCCCTAAGTCTACCCAAACTCATGTCCATTGCATCAGTAATGCCATCCAACCATTTCATCCTGTCATCCCCTGCTCATCCTGCCCTCAATCTTTCCCAGCATCACAGTCCTTTCAAATGAGTCAGCTCTTCGAATCAGGTGGCCAAAGTATTGAAGTTTCAGCTTCAACATCAGTCTTTCCAATGAATACCCAGGACTGATCTCCTTTAACATGTACTGGTTGGATCTCCTTGCAGTCCAAGGACTTTCAAGAGCTTTCTCCAACACCACAGTTCAAAAGCATCAGTTCTTTGGTGCTCAGCTTTCTTTATAGTCCAGCTCTCACATCCATATATGACTACTGGTAAAACCATATTTTAGTCATCCCTTTAAAATGGAGACATTAGTACCTGCTACTACCAGCCATTAGAATCTTATCAGAGCTTTGAACAGTGTGTGCACCAAGCTAAAAGAAGAAACAAAAGGAATGGAACTGAAAAGGAATCTTCTTTATCCACATATGATAATATATGCTACTGCTAAGTCACATCAGTCATATCTGACTCTATGTGACCCCATAGACGGCAGCCCACCAGGCTCCCCCGTCCCTGGGATTCTCCAGGCAAGAACACTGGAATGGGTTGCTGTTTCCTTCTCCAATGTATGAAAGTGAAACGTGAAAGTGAAGTTGCTCAGTCATGTCCGACCCTTAGCGACCCGATGGACTGCAGCCCACCAGGCTCCTCCGTCCATGGGATTTTCCAGGCAAGAGTACTGGAGTGGGGTGCCATTGCCTTCTCTGATGATAATATATAGATATAAACAAAGAATACAAATAAAGTACTAAAATCAATAAACTACTTTAGCAGATTTTCTGTTTGCAAGTTAAATCATAAAACTCAATTGCAAAGGAAAAGAAATTCTAAAACAGTATCATTTAAAATAACATAAAACATATCAAATAATAAGTCTAGCAGACAAAGAGAAATACCTCTGTGGAAGAAACTACAAAACATTATTGAGAGAATGTAAAAGAAATATATTGATATGTCTATCATGTTTATGGAGTAAAACGTTCACTATTGTAAAGATTCTAATTTTCCCTAAATTCACCTTTAGAGTCATAGAGTCACTACAATCTCAATAAAAATTCGAGTAGAGGAGTTTTATAGAATATGATGGACCTACCCTAAAACTGACATGAAAAAGCCAAATGCTCATAATAGCCATTACACTCTGCCTCAAAGAAGGGCAAAAGGGAGGACATGCTCTATCAGATATCAGAACTGATATCACACTGCAATAAAGGAAACATGTGTCATTTCTGCAAGAATAGATAAATAATCAGTTGAGCACAAAATACTACAGTGAATAAGTAGATTTGTTCATATATGGACCCAATTCAACTGTAAGTGGTAATGTATAGCAATAAAAAATAAAATTGTCTTCACAAATGTTGATGCAGCTGTTGGTTTTCCATATGGAAAATAGTGCAACTTGATTGCTACCTTGTACCATATATTAAAAATTTAACTCCAGGAAAATTATAAATTTAGGTGGAAAATAACAAAACTTCTAAAAGATACTATTGAAGAATATCTTTATAATGGAATGGGGCAATATTTCTTAAATAGGACATACAAAATGTAAACCATAAAAGAAAATATTGATAAATTGGACATTAGATTTAAAAACTGATTTTCAAGCAATGTCAGTAAAATGAAAAAAAAAGTTCACAAAGTGGGAGAATTTATTTACAATACATAAACAGGCAAAGGACTAGTATCCAGAATATGCAAAGAACTGCTACTAATTAATAAGAAAATAACCCAAAAGAACTTGTAAGAAATATGGGAAAGATATCCTATAAGATATCCAGGTGTCAAATAAAAATCTGAAAAAATTCTTAAATCTTACTAGTATTCAGGAAACTTGATGAGACACCACTATGTATCCAATGAAATGGTAAAAATGTAAAAGTGTGGCACAAATGTAGAACCCCAGGAGCTCTCATACATTACAGAAGAGAGAGTAAGGGAAAATCAATGTGGTGCTCTCTCCTAATTGTGAATGTTTGCATACTCCATTTTCTAGCAATTATACTGCTCAGTCGTTTAGTCATGTCCAATTCTCTGCAACCCCATGGACTGTAGCCCTCCAGACTCCTTTATCAGTGGGATTTTCAAGGCACGAATACTGGAGTGGGTTGCCATTCCTCCTCCAGAAATGATACCCCTAGATATGTAGCAAAGAATAATAGGTATAAGAGACATGTACAAGAATATTCACAGCAACATTATGTAGAATATTTGGATAAATAGAATTGTCATGCATGCAAATAATAGAGTGCCATAAATTAATGAAAATGAAAAGTCTATACACTGAGCAATATGACTAAACCTTACAAATATAATATTGGTTGGATGATAACAGACATAAAAGACTATGATATTTATACATATTTCAAAAATTAAGCAAGTGGGTATTAGAGTTTTAAGCTAGATTTGTATAAATTATACAGAATATATGAAGTGACTGCTATGAAATTCAGTTATCTTTTAGCTGTTGGGAGTGGATAGTTGGGAGGGAGTATGGGATTGAATTTCTAGGTTGCTTGCAATGCTCTCTTTCTTAATCTAAATGATGAATACACAAGTCTTTATGATAAAATTTTATGCTATTTTTTACAAGTGATATTTTGCAATAAAAAGGTTTAAAGAAAATATATTTAAATTTCAGTATCTTCTTTCAGAAACACCTCATAGATTGTTGGGGTGAGGATGATCTGGAAAAACTGTAGATATTAACAAGCCAGAGCTGTGGTCAAGGTTACCTCCATAAGTGACAACGTACTGCACCAAGGCAAATTATTAGTATCAAGACATGTCAATCAGGTGTGCAGTTCTGCAGAAACAAACATTCACAGCAGCAGCTCTCAGCACCACTGCTCTGGACAAAGCAAACTAAAAACCAAACCAAATCAACAAAAACTCAGAGAAACTAAACTTGCGAAGGCAGTTCTTAGCTTTACATTCTGTCAGGAGATGTCTTTGCATAGCTGCATGCAAATCTCCCACATTGTCTCTCCAAGTGGCCATCTCTAATGCATCTCTAATGTACCTGCCAAACAGAGCTTTCAAGGGTGGGATTAAATGGCTTTCATGGCCAGTATTTAGTTGATCACTAAGACTGTACCGTGGTTGGGATGGTGGTGATTAAGTTACTTTCTAAACTAACTGAGAAAGTTTTACAGCTTGCTAGCAACACTTACAGTAAAAAGGCCCTATTGTCAAAAGATATACAAGGATTTTTAAAATCAAATAAAATCAAAAGTTGCCTTCAGTTATTAAAAGTTTTTGTATATTTATAAATTTATTTATTTTAATTGGAGGTTAATTACTTTACAATATTGTATTGGTTTTGCCATACATCAATATGAATCTGCCACAGGTATATACGTATTCCCCATCCTAAAGCCCCCTCCCTCCTCCTTCCCCATACCACCCCTCTGGGTTATACCAGTGCACCAGCCCCAAGCATCCAGCATCATGCATCGAACCTGGACTGGCGATTCGTTTCATATATGATATTATACATGTTTCAATGCCATTCTCCCAAAT
>SJYC01058364.1:0-16216 GCA_006408675.1 Madoqua kirkii | reverse complement strand
TGGGTTGCCATTTCCTTCTCCAGGGGATTTTCCTGACCCAGGGATTGAACCTGGGTCTCCTGCATTCCAGGCAGATGCTTTAACCTCTGAGCCACCAGGGGAGAACATTCAAAGAAAAGGTAGGATTAAAGAAGATATTAAAAATAACTATAAGAGTGAGAATATATTTATATTCCCCTGGAGGAGGACAACCCACTCCATTACTTTTTTTAATTTTTTTTGCTCTTTATTTATTTATTTTACTCTTTATTACTATATTACTCTTTATTATCAACATTCTCCACCAGAGTTATACTTGTTACAATGGATGGATCTATACTGACACCCAAACATCATAATCACTCAAAGTTCATAGTTTACGTTATGGTTTACTCTTGACATTGTACATTTTGTGGGCTTGGACAAATGTGTAACAAAATGTGAGGCTCCCCAGGTCATTAGTAGTAAAGAACCCATCTGCCAATGCAGGAGACTTGATACCTGGTTTGGTTTGGTCCTTGGGTCAGGAAGATCCTCTAAAGGAGGGCATGGCAACCCACTCTGGCATTCTTGCCTAAAGAATCCCATGGACAGAGGAGCCTGGAGGGCTACAGCCCATAGGGTAATGAAGAGTCAGACACGGCTGAAGTGACTTAGCATGCTTGCATGCGTATAACAACATGTTATGTGGTATTATGGTATTTTCAAAAAATACAGAGTAATTTCACTGCCCTAAAACCCCTCTGTGCTTAGTCTACGCATCCCTACTTATAAAGCTACTATAAATGTCCATGTGTAGATTTTTGTAAGGACTTAAGACTATGACAAAAATTTTTTACTCGTGTGGGTAAATACCAGGGAGTGGGGTTCCTGTATTATATGATAACAGTATGTAACAATCTGCCAAACTGTCTTCAAATTGGCCTTGCCCTTTTGCATCTAGCCAGTAATGAATGGGAGTTCTGATAGTGCTGCTTCTTCACCCAGCACTGTTGTTGCCAATGTTTCAGATTTTGGCCATTTTAATAGGTATGTTCTGGTATCTCACTGTTATTTTAATTTGTAATTTCCTGGTGACATTTGAATAAAGTATATCTTCATGTTTATTTGTCATCTGTATATTCTAACTCTTGTTGGTGAGGTGTCTCCTAAGGTCTTTGGCCCATAGGGTTTTTTGTTTGTTTGTTTGTTTGTTTTAAATTGTTGTTGAAAGCTATTTGCATACTTTGGACATCAGTCCTTTATCAGATATGCCTTTTATAAGTATTTTCTCCCAGTCTTTGGCTCATCCTCTCATTTTTTGACATTATCTTTCACAGAACAGACATTTTCAAAATTTTAATGATGTCTAACTTATCAACTGTTTCTTTAATGGATCATGTCTTTGTGTTGTATCTAAAATGTCATTACCATACGCAAGGTCTCCTAGGTTTTCTCCTTTGTTAACTTCTAGGAGTTTTATGTTTTGTTTTTTACTTTTGGATCTGTGATCCATTGTTTTTGTACCTAGTCACTCTTTATTACTTGCCTTCCTTCATTCTAGCTTCCTTCTGTGCTCAATATTCTCCCACTTGAACAATTCTATTCAAAATATCTTTACTACAAGCCTGATGGTGATTAATTCTCCCAGGTTTTCCTTTTTATTATTTACCTTGTTTTTGTCTGAGAATATCTGTATTTCATTTTCATTCTCTGTAGATGTTTTTGCTGGATGTGGAATTCTGTATAAATAACTTTATTTATTTTTATTCATTTTTCAGATTTTTGAAGAATTTTTTTAGTAAGTCAGTTTCATTCTAGATCTCAGTCCTTTGAAGATACCCTGTCTTTTGTCCTTAGCTGCTTTTAAGACTTTGGTCCATTTTGAAATGATTTTTGTAACGGGGATAAGCTCTGTGTCTAGATACATTTTTTTTCTTTGCATCTGGATGTTCAGTTATCTAGCACCATTTTAAGGTATATTTTTCTCTTAAAGCACAGGCAAAAAATGTAGGTGAAATCTGTCAAATATTGACATAAATCTATTTTAATATTTTTCCTTTGCAAACACAATTTGTAAAAGAACTTTCAAAAGAAAACTTAATAAAAATTGAACATTTGTCAGGTACAAATAACAAAATCATTGCAAATTGGCTTAATGAAATAGAGAATTTGTTTGCTTACATAACTGAAAGGTATGTTTAGTTTTAGATAAGGATAAATTCTAGATCTCAGTGTATGTCACCAGGTTCTTTTCTGTGTTTGTTTTTCATTCTGTAATCAGTTACTTTTCAGAGAAGTCCGCTCTATAGTACAGTAAGGAGAATGACTTATAGCCTCACTAATTCATATTAGAATTTCAGGACTAAATCTGGCCCAATTAGAATCATATGCCACATTTAGAGGTTTTGCAAGGCAGTGGTTCATATAAACCCAGGTCACATGCTTGTCCCCTTGGTCTTGAGGGAAATTTATAATGTTACAAAAGTTTCGAGAGGAATCTAGGGGGGGAAAAATAAAGTCAACTATGTGATGGTGAATACTTGTGTGTTCCTGAAGGAACATGTGTGAATGTTCAGCATGATATGAAAGAATGGAAATTAGCAATATTAGCATCTATATATTTATCACAGCACACTGTTTTAGCTTTACTAAAAGGGCTTTACATTTATAAATTTGTTTTTGCCATCTTGAGTAAACATGAGTAAGCTTGTCTTTTGAAGGGACCTGAGATGTTCTATAAGCTCTGGGGATGTCTAGCCTCTAGTTAAGTGTGCTATTATGTTTTCCTATCCTCACTTAAAGGTTTTATACAAGTATTTTGGTCCTTAATCAGCTTCACTCTTTTCAGACTTTTTTTTTTTTTAATACTTTACTCTTTTCCCAACAACAATTACATTCTGACACCAACTTATGCTGGTTCAGAACTTGTATTTAGTGAATTAGTATTGATTTTAAAATGTAATATTCTTGGAAGTAGAAAGCCTTTAGTTTAGCATAGAATAACCAGTGTTCCAAGAGAGAAGCCTTTCACTAAAATGTTGCTAAATGTACTTAAAAAGCCAAGATAATGCTTAGATGGCTGAAACCTTAATGTACTGTTGCCATGTTTATCATGATTTTGCCATTCCATATGATTTTACAGCTTTTGGATGGTCACACATGGGTAGGTAGTGATGTTCCTGTGTGCCCAACTCACATTACCATACCCAATATTATTCTGGTTTCTGCAGTATTCTGAGAGTATCCAGAATGGCATTACAGTGCTTTAATCTTTTACATTGGTAAATGGAAAGTTGGGTTCACTATCACTTTCAAAATAAATGATTTATTCACAACATTTGGTCCATTAACTATAGTAACAAGTTTCACAACCCTGTAATAATAGACACTATTATCTGGCCTGATGGTTGCATGCTCAATTTTGCTTTAATAGAGTTGTTATCCATAACATGTCTCTTTGCTGAAATTTCTGATAGATTGGAAGTAACTAAAGGGAAACCAATACGGTTTTATGAAAAAATTCTGTGGGCTAACATGTCACTCATGGAATAATAACCTAGAATGGATGACAGTTCTCACACCAGCTGCTTGACATCTGAACAGCTGCCAGTGCCCTAGGAAATGTCACACCATCAGATATAGGCTCTGAGTGTGTGAGTAGCAAAAATGTATCTGGTAGAGGCCAGCACCCCAGGCCATGACTAACACCCCAGGCCCCATCATCCCATAAGCTTGAAGCTGGGGTTGAGCTGTCAGTTTAATAAATGAATAGCCTCTTTGTTTTGATCAGTATTGTCAAGGCTTATTTCAAAAAGGTACTCTGATTCCTCTCACAGTCTAGCCCAGCCAAAGTCAATTGGTACAATTTCAAGGTGAATTTATTCATTCTTTATAAAGTTCTGTGCACGAATATATCAAGACAGTTGAATAAATTGAAATAAATAGACTTGGAGTTACATATTCTCCCAGTAATTGAAATAGTTTCCCCCCAGTATATTTATAGTAATAATTCTACCTTTATGAAACCTAGTCCAGCTACAAAAAGGAAAGCACAGAATTACCATTTTGATAACATATTTGGAAAATGCAATTGGGCTAATATGTTGATAAGGGCATCTGAAAGTTGTCCTTGCCTTTAACCATTCCATGTTAAACTTTGAGTAAAGCACTAGCTTTACCACTTAATAAGGATGCCTGATTAGCCCGCACTGATGTGCAAATATTTACCTTGAATTTGGACATTTCTAAATAGAAATGCATAAACACTGGCTCTTTCTGTTTTACAGTACTTTGGATTTGAGTTGCATACACATTGAACTAAACATATACACGGAACTACAAAACATCAGCATTGATGTCTATCTGAAAAGAGCAAATCTAGTTAATTTGATGTACAGAAATAATTTAACATATGTCACCTGTCATCATTGCAGTTTTTAACAGTATGTGACAGTTGTGACTTACAGCGTCAAAGCTCTTTTTTTCCCCTTTATTTTGTGAACAGTCAGAAGCTACATCATAGTCAGAAAGGGTTACTGTTTAACAGAAAAAGCTCTCCTGATTATAGTAGACAAACCTCCCCAACTTTATCTGTGTGTGATAGAGAGAGAATTAATATCACATACTTACAGCATGCTGTTCTTAAAAGGATTTTCAAAGTATAAAATATCTTATCTGAAAGTTTGGTTCCCCTTAAAACCATCAGTAAGCCTTGGGAAATGCTGCTTTCTGAGGTTTGAGAAAGAAAATGGTTTGACTTGATAATGAAGGACACCTGGGAGTGATTGGCGTTTGCTAACAGAAAAGTCAAATAATTGAGGTATAATGGTAAGAAGGGGTTTAGGGAACAACTTAGTCCAATGCTAATCCTTTGAAAACTTGAAGCAATGCCTATGATTTCTTTTCTCCCTCTGACAAGCAGTCTATAACAGTGATCAAACTGATCAACTGAGAATGCTGTTTCCCTTCCTTTATCTTTTTTTATCTTGCTTTTTAAAAGCAAATTGAAGCTCCCTCTCCTGTCCATCATGGTGCATATAAGCTCTGAAGTGTGACCCATGGGCAAATAAGCATTTCTTACCCACTGTCTGGAACATTATTATTTCATAAAACATAAACAAAAATGAGTGAGTTACATTCAGGCTGAGGAGATGTATGGCTTGAATAGTATAGATTTCAGAAGAATATTTTTACCTCTAGGTCATTTAAAAATATATACAGTTAAGTTGCTATTGATTAAAAGTCATCTTTCAAAACTCTTTCAGGAAAACCCAAATGAATGTGTTGAAAATCTCAGCTCTGATTTTCATAGATGGATGTCTAAACACTTATAACACATAATCAAAGCAGTACTTTTAATGATGGTGAACAGATATCATACCTATTTCAGAGTTTGAGCCTCACCTTATACAGAAGGGAGCCCGTGGGCCTGAAAGAGATAGCCACGTTGCTCTGCAATTAGAAGTTCTCCTGTTAGCTTACATTGCTTGTTAGTCATCAGTACTTCAATAAGGGAAATGGTGTTGAGGAAGAAAAGACTGTTAAACTCTGCGAACTAATTGAGAACATGAAAATGGCAATCACCTTCCATTTCTAGAGACTGACTTGTGTCTTAATGCAAAATGATCCCTTGAATAAATGATTAGACTGGTATTACCTCAGGAGACCATGTCTAAAAACATATGTGAGTTTCTCACTACCCCTGCTTCTTGCCTTATATCATAACCTGAGACTAAATAGCTATTATTTTCAAGGGATTTTTTTTTTTTAGAGAGTGTTCATATAAGAATTTTATTCCTTTCCTTTCCAGACAAAGGACTTTGAATAGCCTGCGTCCTGATGCTGTTGGTTATCCACTTTCTCTGTAATGTTGATGGAAGCATCTGTTCTCCCCATTATTTTAAGCATCACAAAGAACCTCTAGAACAGCTCAGCAAACATTTTCTGTAAAGGGCTAGATGGTAAATATTTTAGGATTTGTGATCTCTGTTGCAACATTCACCTCTGCTGTTGTAGTGTGACAGCTGTCATATACAATATTTAAATAAATGAATGTGGTTGTTTTCTATTTAAAAAATAAAAAAAGGTGGTGGGCTGGATTTGGCCTGTGGCCTGTAGTCCTATAAATTCTGCTCCAGAATAAGAAACATTTAACTAATGAGAATCTATGCTGTTATTCACATCAATATATTAGTACAAGATATTGCTATCACTCCTTAGAGTTGGGATAATTCCTGATGAATATTTGCATTAATCTCTTAAATAATACAACCCCTTTATTAACCTGATTATTCTACTCTTACAGTTGTACAACAGAATAGCAGTCATATATTAGAGCTTGCTGTTTAGTTACATGTTACAATATAATTTCTCTATTTTTTTACAGTGGCTTTACTGTATAAACTACATAGTAGAGATTACAGAACCCTCTGTAAGGGAGCAGAATAAAATCAAATAAACCACTAGATAAAGTATCTACACTTGTGATGAGTATTTTGTAGAGAAAAAAATGGATCTTGAGATGAAAAATAATGGTGGTAAGGTTCTACTATATATTCAGTGGTTTAGAAGCCTCTTACATATTTCTCTTTACTATTTAAGAATAAGTGAGTATCAGAGTGGGGTCATGCCTCAACTGAGTCCAGTGGTAAGAACTATTAAGTAAATCAGAATATTTTAAAAAGATGACTAATTTTCTGAATTGGTAAATATAAAATTCAAAAGGCAAAACAAACAACAAAAAAAAGCAGTAAAACTAAATTTTCTTTGCCACATGCCCCAAACTATGCAGCTTCCTTTCCTAGGTTCAGTGCTTTTGCTGGGTTGTTGTTGTTGTTTTTTTTTTTTTTTTTGAATTTTTAATTCATTATATGAATGAACTTAGGTTCTCAAAGATAAGACTTGGAAAAGAGATAGAGATATACCAATTTCCTGCCTTTATTATACATTGATAATATCAGTGTCAGAGAAGAAGAAATAGTTCCCTCTACCCCTCTTACATTCTAATCAATTGGACTAATAATAAAATTGACACAAGCAAAAGAATGAATAAACTTGAATTTGTGCACATGGAGGTCTCATAGAAAAAGGACCTAAAAAGTAGCCAAAGCAAGCAAGTTTTATACCTTTTAGACAAAGAAACAATAAATTCATGAGGCGTTGACAGGATAAAGAAATTTAGGGGTTGAGTGCTTAGTGAAGATTCTATATAGAGTTTGGGTTTGGGGTAGTAAATTAAAGAAGTAACAAAGTTTATTTATACAGACTTCTTAGCCCAGAATTACTTATTCTGCTAGTAAGAGTTTGTTTCTGGCTTTTGGGGGAAGAGAAAAGAAAGTCAAAGTGTCCCTCTTGCCTCGGCCTTCTCTAAAGTAGCATTAACTGAAAATAATCAATATGTCATATTTTGGGGTGGCCTGCCATGGTCTCCAACAAAAATATACAAACTCAATAGTACATTTAGACCTTAAATATTTGTAACTGTTTGGTTTTCTACAGAGCTACAGTGACTGTGGGTCAGATCATGAGCTCCTTATTACCAAATTCAGACTTAAATTGAAGAAATCAGGGGAAAAGTGTTAGACCATGCAGGTATGACCTAAATAAAATCCCTTATGATTATACAGTGGAAGTAAGAAATAGATTTAAGGGCCTAGATCTGATAGATAGAGTGCCTGATGAACTATGGAATGAGGTTCGTGACATTGTACAGTAGATAGGGATCAAGACCATCCTCATGGAAAAGAAATGCAAAAAAGCAAAATGGCTGTCTGGGGAGACCTTACAAATAGCTGTGAAAAGAAGAAAGGGGAAAAGCAAAGGAGAAAAGGAAAGATATAAGCATCTGAATGCAGAGTTCCAAAGAATAGCAAGAAGAGATAAGAAAGCCTTCCTCAGTGATCAATGCAAAATAAAATAGAGGAAAACAGCAGAATAGGAAAGACTAGAGATCTCTTCAAGAAAATTAGAGATACCAAGGGAACATTTCATGCAAAGATGGGCTCGATAAAGGACAGAAATGGTATGGACCTAACAGAAGCAGAAGATATTAAGAAGAAGTGGCAAGAATACACAGAAGAACTGTACAAAAAGATCTTCATGACCCAGATCATCACAATGGTGTGATCACTTACCTAGAGCCAGATGTACTGGAATGTGAAGTCAACTGGACCTTAGAAAGCATCATTATGAACAAAGCTAGTGGAGGTGACGGAATACCAGTTGAGCTATTTCAAATCCTGAAAAATGATGCTGTGAAAGTGCTGCACTCAACATGCCAGCAAATGTGGAAAACTCAGCCACAGAATGGAAAAGGTCAGTTTTTATTGCAATCCCTAAGAAAGGCAATGCCAAAGAATGCTCAAACTACTACACAATTGCACTCATCTCACATGCTAGTAAAGTAATGCTCAATTCTCCAAGCCAGGCTTCAGCAATACGTGAACCGTGAACTTCCTGATGGTCAAGCTGGTTTTAGGAAAGGCAGAGGAACCAGAGATCAAATTGCCAACATCCACTGGATTATCAAAAAAGCAAGAGAGTTCTAGGAAAACATCTATTTCTGCTTTCTTGACTATGCCAAAGCCTTTGACTGGATCACAATAAACTGTGGAAAATTCTGAAAGAGATGGGAATACCAAACCACCTGACCTGCCTCTTGGGAAATCTGTATGCAGATTAGGAAGCAACTGTTAGAACTGGAGATGGAACAACAGACTGGTTCCAAATAGGAAAAGGAGTCCGTCAAGGCTGTATATTGTCCCCCTGCTTATTTAACTTATATGCAGAGTACATCATGAGAAGTGATGGACTGGAAGAAACACAAGCTGGAATCAAGATTGCCAGGAGAAATATCAATAACTTCTGATATGCAGATGACACTACCCTTATAGCAGAAAGTGAAGAGGAACTAAAAAGCCTCTTGATGAAAGTGAAAGAGGAGAGTGAAAAAGTTGGCTTAAAGGTCAACATTCAGAAAATGAAGATCATGGTTCCAGTCCCATCACTTCATGGGAAATAGTTGGAGAAACAGTGGAAACAGTATCAGACTTTATTTTTTTGGCTCCAAAATCACTGCAGATGGTGATTGCAGCCATGAAATTAAAAGACGCTTACTCCTTGGAAGAAGAGTTATGAGCAATCTTGACAGCATATTCAAAAACAGAGACATTACTTTGCTGACTAAGGTTCATCTAGTCAAGGCTATAGTTTTACAAGTAGTCATGTATGGATGTGAGAGTTGGACTGTGAAGAAGGCTGAGTGCCAAAGAATTGATGCTTTGAACTGTGGTGTTGGAGTATACTCTTGAGAGTCCCTTGGACTGCAAGGAGATCCAACTAGTCCATTCTGAAGGAGATCAGCCCTGGGATTTCTTTGGAAGGACTTATGCTAAAGCTGAAACTCCAGTATTTTGGCCACTTCATGCGAAGAGTTGACTCATTGGAAAAGACTGATATTGGGAGGGATTGGGGGCAGGAGCAAAAGGGGACGACAGAGGATGAGATAGCTGGATGGCATCACTGACTCGGTGGGTGTGAGTCTGAGTGAACTCCGGGAGATGGTGATGGACAGTGAGGACTGGCGTGCTGTGATTCATGGGGTCGCAAAGAGTTGGACTCAACTGAGTGAACTGAACTGAACTGACAGTGAAAATACACATACTCAAAACTTTGTGAGATACCTGTAGTAGGAGGCAATCTTCTATGAGTCTGTGTGTAGAGGCAATAATTACCATTTTATTCCGGACTCTTTTGTCGAGGTTTGTATGGCATATAGCCCATGGAAGATAGAGATGGTAAGTCCCTGTGGAAGGAGAGCAGGGAGTTATTAGTCAGCATAAATGATTCAGATTCCTAAACTCAAGATTCCTCAGCTGTGATGCACGCACAGAGGACACAGAGCATCCATCTGAGTTCTTTCTTCTCACTCTTGTGGGACTTGGAAGGAAGCTAATGGATACAGGCAACTCGGGCTGCTGCTATCTCATGATAAAGTGGAAAAGTGGTTCATTTCTGCCTCGGAAATCTCCAGTCTTCTGCCAGCTTCCATGAAACTGTGGCAGGCTAACTGTTTTCTCAGAAGTAGGGGAAAATCTCAGACCCTTCATAGTTCATGATAATCTGTAACAAAAATCCTAGAGTTGGAACTGGGGGGAGGACAAAGATTAAGTAAATTAGAAATACATTTTAATAATTGTATTAACATATTTGAGAGTGCCTGTTTCTCTTTCTTCAATCTCACTAACAAATTGTGTTATCCAACCTTTGATAATTTGCCAATTTGCTAAGTGAATATGGAATATTAAGTAGTTTTACTTTGTATTACACAGTGAAGTGAAATCGCTCAGTTGTGTCCGACTCTTCGCGACACATGGACTGTAGCCCACCAAGCTCCTCCATCCATGGGATTCTCCAGGCAAGAGTACTGGAGTGGGTTTCCATTTCCTTCTCCAGGGGATCTTCCCAACCCAGGGACTAAGCCCAGATCTCCTACATTGCAGGCGGACACTTTAACCTCTGCACCATCAGGGAAGCCCCTTATTACACACTAAACAAGTCTAAATATTAACCAAGTACTTAATAGCTGTGAATTGTCTATTTTTATCATCCAGTGATTTTTCTTTTTAAAAAGCTGATTATGTAGAGCTTTGTAAGTCCTAATAATTTACTTTTTGTCCAACATACATGTATTTCCTTCTAATACTGAACTATTTCTTTTACGTTAAGATTTTTCCTTTGAGTCAGAATTTTAAAAACTCAAAGTGAACAAACTTATCAGTCTTTTCCTTAGGGCTCCTGGATTTATATAATATTCTGCCTTTCCTACTCAGATTATGTAAAAAGTTTTTATATATAACTATGTAAGTTTTGCTGCTCTTGGCAATTTTCTGAATTTAGTTTGTGCATCTAGGTCTTTGACCCATCTGAAACATGTTTTCAAACACAGATTAAGATGCAGATCCAACTTATTTCTTTTTTGGATTGAGATGTATTGCAAGAACCAATACCATGTTAGAAATCCTAATTGAGATTTGTAATAAAAAAAGAATTTCCTCAAGAATAACTTAATCACACACTTGAGATAAACTATTAACTGAATTTACTAAACCGTTAAATTAAACATTTCAACTAATTACCAATATACTATTGAACTGCAAAGTTTACTTTGGCCAGGAGGCCTTCTTCACAGAGGGAGGGAGTGATATATGTTCTCTAGTGAGGTCATGTTTTAGGCCTGTTATTTTGATCATCTTTCTCTCCTCTCCTCCTTCTTTTCCTGTACACTTCCTTTTCTTTCCCCTTCCTTTCTTCCTCACTTCCTCCTTCCCTTCCTTCCTTCCATTTCCTGAATCAGACAAATATACCTCAAAGATCAATTATTATTGTTTATTACAGTGCTATCCATATTTTATAAGCTTCCCATTTTTAAATTTCTGAGATTCTGTCTTTCCTTCTGTGTCTTTCCTTTTGTTGCCATTTTACTACACTCTGCTGCTAATTGTTTTTTCTTTCTTGTGTCTTCTGCAGATGTCCACTCTGTGCAAAGCCCTTTACTGCTGCTGCTTTTTAGAGGACCTCTATCCCCTTCTGGGCTCTTATTACTCTCTTAGTTATTCCCTGAATACTTGTAAATTTCTCTAAAACTTTCTGTGCTATTTCCTAGGCAAAAATGACTACAAATAATCTTAAGGTTTATCTCTCTTGTTCTGAGGCGTGCTTTTTCCATTTAAAGGTTTTTTTTTTTTTTAAGTTAATTACTCTTATAATATAATGGTCATCTGAATTAAATTCACCCATTCTGATCCATTTTCATTCACTGATTCCTAAAATGCCAATGTTCACTCGTGCCATGTCCTGTTTGACCACTTCCAATTTACCAGATTCACAGACCTAACATTCCAGATTCCTATGCAATATTGTTCTCTGCAGCATCAGACTTTGCTTCTATCACCAGTCACATCAACAGCTGGTCATTTTCGCTTTGGCTTACTTCTTCATTCTTTCTGGAGCTATTTTTCCACTCCTCTCCCATAGCATATTGGGCACCTACCAACATTGGGAATTCATCTTTCAGTGTCATATATATATTTTTTTGCCTTTTCATACTGTCCACGGGGGTTCTCAAGGCAAGCATACTGAAGTGGTTTGCCATTCTCTTCTCCAGTGTACCACGTTTTATTAGAACAAAACTGTCTTGAGCAGCCCTACCCAACATGGCTCATAGTTTCACTGAGTTAGACAAGGCTGTGATCCAAGTGATCAGCTTAGTTAATTTTCTGGTTTTTATTCTGTCTGCCTACTGATGGATAGGATAAGAGGCTTGTAGAAGTTTCCTGATGGGAGGGACTGGCTGTGGGATAATCTGGGTCTTCCTCTGATGGGCAGGGCCATTCTCAGTAAATCTTTAATCCAATTTTCTATTGATGGATAGGGCTGTGTTCCCTTCCTGGAGATTAGCCTGAGGCCAAAATATGCTAGGCCTAAATGTAGAGCTAAGTCCTCCTTCAAAATGACTTCTGCTTGGAGTGTTGTATTCAGTGCCCCTGACTCCAGGGCAGGCCACTGTTGACTCACGCCTGTGCTAGGGAGGCCTGGACACTCATAGGCAAATCTGGTCAGTCTCTTGTGGGATCACTGCTCCTCATAGTCAAGTGGGTAGCCATTCCCTTTTCCAGGGGGATATTCCCAAGCCAGGGATCGAACTCAGGTCTCCCGTGTCGCAGGCAAATTCTTTACCAGCTGAGCCACCAGAAAAGCCTCTAGAGTGAACGTGATTATACAGTGGAAGTGACAAATAGATTCAAGGGATTAGATGTGAAAGCTAGAGCGCCTGAAACTATGAATAGAGGTTCATGACTTGATAGACGGCAGTGATCAAAACAATCGCGAAGAAGAAGAAATTCAAAGTCAAAATGGTTGTCTGAGCAGGCCTTAAAAATTGCTGAGAAGAGAAGAGAAGCAAAAGGCAAAGGAGAAAAGAAAAGATATATCCATCTGGATGCAGAGTTCCAAAGAATAGCAAGGAGAGATGAGAAAGCCTTCCTAAGTGATCAATAGAGATAGAAGAAAACAAAGAGAAAGCAAATAAATAGAAGAAAGCAAAGAGATAGAAGAAAACAATGGAATGGTAAATACTAGAGATCCCCTCAAGAAAACTAGGGATGCCAAGGAAATATTTCCTGCAAACATGGGCACAAATAAGGGTCAGAATGGTGTAGACATAACAGAAGCACAAGATGACAATAATACAAAGAAGAACTCTACAAAAATGATCTTAATGTCCCCAGATACTCACAATGGCATTATCACTCACATAAAGCCAGACATCCTGAAGTGTGAAGTCAAATGGGCCTTAGGAAGATTCACTACGAACAAAGCTAGTGGAGGTGATAGAATTCCAGCTGATATATTTCAAATCCTAAAACATGATGCTGTGAAAGTGCTTCATTCAATATGCCAGCAAATTTGGAAAACTTAGCAGTGGCCACAAGACTGGAAAAGTCAGCTTTCTTTCCAATCCCAAAAAAGGCCAGTGCTAAAGAATGTTCAAACTACTTCACAATTACACTCATCTCACATACTAGCAAAGCAATGCTCAACATTCTCCAAGCTAAGCTTCAACAGTACATGAACCAAGAACTTCCAGATGTCAAGCTGGATTTAGAAAAGGCAGAGGAACCAGAGGTCAAATTGCCAACATCTGTTGGGTCATTGAAAAGCAAGAGACTGCCAGAAAAAATATCTATTTCTGCTTCATTGACTATGCCAAAGCCTTTGACTATGTGGATCACGACAAACTGAGGAAAATTCTGAAAGAGATGGGAATACCAGACCACCTTACCTACCTCCTGAGAAATCAGTATGCAGATCAAGAAGCAACAGTTAAAACTGGACATGGAACAACAGACTGGTTACAAATTAGGAAAGGAATACATCAAGGCTGTATATTGTCACCCTGTTTATTTAACTTATATGCAGAGTACACCATGCACAATGCGAGGCTGGATGAAGCACAAGATGGAATCAAGATTGCTGAGAGAAATATCAATAACCTCAGGTATGCAGGTGACACCAGAGTTATAGCAGAGAGTGAAAAGGAACTAAAGAGCCTTTTGATGAAAGTGAAAGAGGAGAGTGATAAAGTAGTCTTTAAATTCAACATTTGAAAAATGAAGATCATGACTTTTAGTCCCATTACTTCATGGCAGATAGATGGGAAATCAATGGAAACACTGACAGACTTGATTTTCTTCTGCTCCAAAATCACTGCATATGGTGACTTCAGTCATGAAATTAAAAGACTCTTGCTCCTTGGAAGAAAAATTATGACCAACCTAGACAGTATATTAAAAAAAAAAAAGATATAACTTTGCTGACAAAGGTCCATATAGTCAAAGCTATGATTTTTCCAGTAGCCATGTATGGATATGAGAGTTGGACCATAAAGAAAACTGAGTGCTGAAGAATTTATGCTTTTGAACTGTAGTGTTGGAGAAGACTCTTGAGAGTCCTTTGAACAACAAGGAGATCAAACTAGTCAATCCTGAAGGAAATCAGTCTTGAATATTCATTGGAAGGACTGATGCTGAAACTGAAGTTCCAATATTTTGGCCACATGCTATGAAGAACTGACTCACTGGGAAAGGCCCTGATACTGGGCAAGATTGAAAGCAGAAAGAAAAGGTGATGATCAAGGATGAGATGGTTGGATGGCATTACTGACTTGATGGGCATGAGTATGAACAAGCTCCAAGAGATGGTGATGGACAGGGAAGCCTGACATGCTGCAGTTCATGGGGTCACAAAGAGCTGGACACGATGGAGCGAGTAAACTGAACTGACTATCATAATATGTAGTTATATTTATTTTGGAACCATGGAAAAGACTATGAAACTTTTAGCTAAAGGGGAATTACATCCATATATTTTGTCAGTTATTCTCTTTGTCTCACTCATCTCTTTACCAAATAGTTTAATAAAATAGCTCATATGTCTTTACTTATATTATAGCTACTTTTGTTTATCCTGTTCCTGAAAAGCAAAATACTATTGCCTCTGACAAATTTCCATCATCCTGTCCACTTATTTGTAGGCTATGACTCCATAATCATGCTTTTTATAGGGATTCTTTTCCTATCCTCTTCAAATGAATTGCCTTTATTTCAAGAGAGTTTGTGCATTTTCTATTTCCTTTCCAACAGGGCAACTACTACTTCCTCATCTACCTTTTTAATCCTTCTCAGGCCAAAGAAACCTTTGTTCCTCATCACTTTTGATTTTGATAGCAATTTATCACAATATGAAATTTAATTTTGTTAAAGTTTATTTCTGTATTTCTGTTCAGTTGTTTTATTCCATGCAAAGCTATAGGGATATTATGGAAAGGATAAAAAAAAAAAGCAGAATATGTACTTTCTAAGTGCACGTCTGTCTAGTAAGGGACTCTTGGCTCAGTCGAACTGGGTCATCTGCATTTGAAAAACAAGGGAGTTTGACCAGATCTGTTGTTTAGACTACTGTGCTGTCTAGAACCGCAGTGTTCACATTAGGGTCCGCTGATCACATGTGCAGGCTCAAATGTACACAACAGTGTCACTGTACCTCATAGATACCATGCATGCTGAGAAAATATTGGCAGAGTATAATAATAAATTATTTTATGACAAAATTAGTATGTTACATGAGTGTCCAACTAATAGAATAATCTTGAAGGAGACTGTAGTTTTCAAATAGGTACAGAAGCACCATGAGGAGCAATAGCATTCCTGCTCAGCCTCAGAAGCTGGAGTGAGGGACTCATCAACTATTTATCCCAGATTGCCTCTGCTGTTATCTTTGTATTTATTGGGGTTCCTTAAGAGACTACATTTGAATAAATGGTTATACTGACACTGAACAGTGAGAGAGAGAGGGAAAGAGAAAAAATCTTTTGAGGAGTTCAACTAGATAATCTTTAATGCCATTTCTTGTTCTAAAATTCTTTACTTTATGGCTTATTGATAATAAATAAATTTACTTTTAAGAATTATTTTTGAAAGTCAATATTTTAATCTAACAGTTAATCTGAATGGTTAGAAAATATTCTCTCCCTTGAGTAGTCTACAATAGGAACTAAATTATTTTAAGAGGGATTGCACTGGGATAGTAGAAACATAAGATTTTTAGATTTCTTAAAAACTAGGAATTTTTTATATATAATGATGCTTTTTTGTAATATACTCACATTAAAACTAAAATGTAGCCTGTTACAATGAAA
>SJYC01058363.1:0-16941 GCA_006408675.1 Madoqua kirkii | reverse complement strand
GTTCTGCATTATGAATTTACAGAAAAATTCTGAATGTTATAAACTGAATACTTGTGTCTCCTCCAAATTCATTGGTTGAAGCCCTAGCATCTGGTGGCTTTAGGAAGTGGGGCCTTTGGCAGATAACTAGACTTAGATGAGATCATGAGAGTGAAGGCCTCCAGATGAGCTTCATGAATGTCTTATAAGAAGAGGAGGAGCTCTCTGTGCTCTATAAGAATACATCAAGAAAGCAGTCAACTGCAGGCCAGGAAGAAAGCTTGGGCTTCTCAGCCTCTAGAATTGTAAATGGTAAGTGTCTAATTTAAACCACCCAGCTCATGGTATTTTTGGTTATATAGATCAAGCTAAGACACCAAGCTAACTCATCATTCAGAAAACTAAAATCATGGCATCCAGTCCCATCACTTCATGGCAAATAGACAGGGAAGCAATGGAAACAGTGAAACACTATTTTTTCGGGCTCCAAAATCACTGCAGATGGTGACTGCAGCTATGAAATTAAAAGATGCTTACTCCTTAGAAGAAAAGCTATGACCAACCTAGATAACATATTAAAATGCAGAGTCAGTACTTTTCCAACAAAAGTCTGTCTAGTCAAAGCTATGATTCTTCCACTAGTCATGTATGGATGCGAGAGATTGCACCATAAAGAAAGCTGAGCACTGAAGAATTGACACTTTTGAACTGTGGTGTTGCAAAAGACTCTTGAGAGTCCCTTGAACAGCAAGGAGATCCAACCAGTCCATCCTAAAGGAAATGAGTACAGAATATTCATTGGAAGGACTGATGCTGAAGCTGAAACTCCAATATTTAGCCACCTGCTACAAAGAACCGACTCATTGGAAAAGACCCTGATGCTGGGAAAGATTGAAGGTAGGAGGAGAAGGGGACGTCACAGGATGAGATGGTTGGATGGCATCAATGACTGGATGGACATGAGTTTGAGCAAGCTCAGGGAGTTGGTGATGGAGAGGGAGGCCTTGTGTGCTCCAGTCTATGGTGTTGCATAGAGTTGGACACAACTGAGTGAATGAGCTGAACTGAACTGAAGACTCTGGGTTTCTGTTACTTCTCAGATATTATTCTTTAAAAAGCTTATTATCATTTATGTAGATCAGCATGGCATTTTTACTTATAAATCTAGATTTGTTCTGCATTTCCACATCACTGCATCTGATAATCATTAGCAGACAAATGTGGGATTATGGGTCATAGTATGAGAACCAATGAACTAGGGTATCCCTTGGATGTGGAAAGAGAACAGGGCACATGTTTTCATATCCAAGACAATTGGATTTCTTCTTATTCCTCTTTTCTCCTCATCTTCCTCCTCTTTTTCTTTGATTTTCTCCTTCCTGTACTTAGACAGCGAGTTAGTATGAATTACATTAACACTATAAATTTTATCCATTTGTTAACCTTTTTCTAACTTGTTCCAAATCTGTACAGTGCTAGGTGCCAGCATGGGAGATCCCACCCACGAGAAGGTCATACAGGACTCGAGGGACTCCCTGGGCCATCCCACCCATGACAAGGTCATGTGGAAGAGACCTGATAAGCAAGGCCTCAGGACTTGATGGAATCCCTGGACCTGCTCGAGCAGCTACCCCAAAACCAGAATCTGTCTTACTATTTTATGTCTTTCACCAGCTCTTCTGACATTAACAGGGGGCTGTCCCTGACTACCTTTCTCTGGAAAGAGTTAACTTAGGGCTTTAGTTAATAAGTCTCCTGAACAAGATAAGAGTGTTTTAATTCAGACTCCCTGTTAGCTTTCTAGCTTACTTGGCAGGTTTATCCAGACTCTTGCAACATTGTTGAGTCAATACTTGCTACCAAGTTCTCACATCCCTTATCCATTGTGTTCCTGGGAGTGCATATAGTCAGGGTGTAGAAAAAACAAGCAGTAGCCTTAGCATTAGCAACATTAGACTTTGAGTTAATAAGTTCTTTCTTTGCTGTAACCCACTGAATCTTTGCTCCATAAAAATGTAACTATACTTTAAGGGTGACACAGGCTAGAAATTTAAGAAGAAACACTTCAAGGGAAAATTATTGTTCTGATTGACCAACCTTTATCAAAAAGAGGTCATAAAATATCAACAGGCCTCTGGGCCAGAAGATAATGTACAAAAAAGAAGACTCTTGCAGAAAAGAACCTGGTATGGATAAAAGTTAATACTGATGGAATGTTGAGTTGACTCTGCATTTTTCACCTTGCTGTATGTACAACTCAGGGTATAAAAGCCCTCTCTGAAAATAAAGTAACAGGCCTCACTCACTGACGCTTGGTCACCCCGTATCATTCTTTCCTTATCTCTTTCTCTATCTTTCTTCATTCACTGACGTCGTCCATCCTGAGGATATTCCTGGACTCTGCTGAGGCTGGACCTAGCAGTACAGGAGGTTTTGGAACCCTGAGTATAGTCTTGGTTCCATGAGCTCTTATTCCTGCTACTCCCTCTAGGCATGTGCTACTTGATCATCAGATCATTGCAGCATCAATCAGTTTCAGTCTTCTTCCACTACTCTGAGAGTTGTGATCATCTCTCTTGGTCTGCTTGGAATAGGAAGCCGAACATTTCATTAGGCTCCACACCTCCCATTTTAGGTTATAGCCTCTGTTAGAGAAGGGGAGATTTCCCCCCATCTCTTATGAGTTCTTTTGGATGATATAATAAATAAATTTATACAAGATAGATTAATAGGAGAGGAAAAAATAAGACAATTTAATTCAATTCCTGGAAATCTAATAGAAATGGAACCCTTGAAGTGGCCAAAACAACGCTATCATTTTCAGACAAAAAAATGATTACTTGTGAAGATTTTAGCAAAGTGACTTGAGCTTGGGATAGCAGACTGTTGAATAAGTAAGAAAGTTTGTTTGTACAGCTTTCTTAGCCTTGAATTACCTTCCCTGGCTTCCTTTAAATATTTTATAACCCTTATAAAATGGTTTCCTCTCTTGTTTAAGGTGAATCCTATTACCTAAAATAAAAGTCTTACCTAATATAGGCATTTAAATTAATCATTAAAACATGGTCACTGGATTCAGGAAAAACATTATCTAGAGATGTAAGGAAATATTTAGTGCAAAGATATAGACCATAAACAGACAATAAAAATTAGAAGGAGTTGAAGATAATTAAAATGTAGTATTTGAGAAAGGCTTAGAGAATATAGGTCCTTAAAATTTAAGAAGAGTTTCTGTATGTGAAGAGGATAATATAGGTCATTCCAGGAATAGGCAATATGAACAGAAACATGGAGTTTAAACAAAGCAAGAAGAAAAGAAATATTTTTTTAACTGGAACTTGTATACAGATTGCTTGGAATAAGCTTGTGCTGGGAGCCAGCACGGGAGATCCCACCCATGACAAGGTCATGTGGAGAGGCCTGATGGGCAAGATGAGTCAGGCTTCAGGGGCTCCCCCTGGGTTTTCCTGAACATCTACCCCCAAAAATCAGAGTCTGCCTGCTTATTACTATGCTTTCCACTCTTCTAACAGTCTCTGGAAAAAAGTCAACTCAGGGCTTCAGTCTCCTGCATGTGAAAAGAATGTCTTGGCTTAAAGCCTCTTTGATGGCTTTCTAACTTATCTGACCGGTCTGCTTTACAACTTGTGGATTGTTTATAGCCCCCAACTGTGAGAGGCAGAAGCTCAAAATATCTTAAAGATATAGAGCCTTTTAGAGTTAAGAATTAGTTTGTTGAAGAGTTTATTGAGTTAATGTTTGCCACCAGGCCTCCATATCCTTTATCTTTTAGGCACCTGGGGGGATATTAATCAATGTAAATGGGATGCAGAAATAGGAATATAGTAGTTTTGATGTTAGCAACATTAAACTTTTGAGTTAATTACTTTTCTCTTTGTTATAAATCACTGTACTCCTTTTACTTGTTATAAATTGTTGTACCCTTGCTATGTAAGAATGTAACTTTATTTAGTGCTTTCTGAGAATGGCATCAGACTTTGGGAAGAACAACACTGTTAAGGCAAATAAGTCTTCTGGTTGACAAACCCTTATCATAAAAGGGCCTTAAAATGTTAATAGGCCTTCTGACCAGAACATGATGTAAACCACCTAAGACTTGTGTATACGACTAGGTATGCAGAGAGAAAACCTGGTCTTGATAAGAGTCAGGGCTGCTGACGCTGCATAATTTTGTATTATCCATTGATCTCTGTGTAAAATCAAAAGGTATATAAGGACTTTCCGGACAATAAAGGTGGGGCCAGACATTGGAAAGACTGGTTTCCCCTGTGTCTTCTTTTCTTACTCTATTTTCTGGTTGAATTCCTATCTTGGGTGTGGAGGCTTGCCATGTCTACTTACTTGCCCTAGCTTCTAAGATCCACGCAAGAGGGAGCCTAAGGTGGGAAAACCCTCACTATTCAAGAGGTTGCCGGTGGCCTAACATAGATGGTGCAAGTTCCTTGTCCGGAATTTTATTGGCTTTCCACATAAACCAAGTTATTCAGGATCTTTTCTCCACTAAATTTTTCTACTATACTATTTCTTCTTAATTTCTTTTATATTTCTAAATAAGTAAGTCTTCCTCACCTACCCTGTCTCCCCTTCAAATTCTCTGTATCCACCAGGGCAGGATCCTGGCAAGCTTGCATATTTGTGAGGCACAAAGGAAGGCTTTAGAATCTGGCTTTAGACTTGATGCAGTGGGCTTTGTTGCAGGTGGTGTATTTTTTCCTTACTCTTTAAAAAAAAACAACCCAAAAAATAGAGAATGACATGATTAAGCATGCTCCTAGG
Organism: Madoqua kirkii; assembly: GCA_006408675.1. NCBI lineage: Eukaryota > Metazoa > Chordata > Mammalia > Artiodactyla > Bovidae > Madoqua > Madoqua kirkii. Next base: position 12,165 of record SJYC01058363.1, on the reverse strand, counting down.
AAGATGAGTCAGGTAAGAAAATTCCAGATGATTAAAGAGTCTAACATGACTGAGTGACTGAACTGAACTAAACTAAAAGAGTCTAGAGCCCAGATGAAGAGATGGATTAGGATGCTGTATCAACTAAGAGATATTTAGCTTTAGGTCACAGAAAAAAATAAAACTAACTTTATGGTTTAAGAAAGGAGGGAGGGAGGAAAAGAGAGAGAACAAATTGAGTTTATCAGGTCATGTAATGAAAACATCCATATGTGGAGTAGCAGTTAGAAATGATGATTTTGGGGATTCAAATGATGCCATTAGGACTAAGTTTTCTCAGGAATCTGCCTCACTTTGTGCTGGCCTACACCTAGAGCTGCACGTTGTCACATCTGCCAGTTCCAGTCTCTCTTTTCTGGATGTAAAGATGACTACAGGAACTCCAGCATCAATTTCTCTGAGGCTCATGTCTCACAGTAAAGATTTGGACACCTTTCTAGATTCGTCCCCGAATTATTGGACTTCGTTCTCATTGGCCAGCATAGATCATGGGCTTGATCACATGTCCTGGATCCCAGGACATCTGCTTTGGTTGGAGGACGCAGTCCTTTGATGGGTTATATTTGGATCAAATGTTAACCCACATGATGTAGAAAGATATAATGTTTAACTTTGATTTATTGTTCAGTGCTATCTATTTTGTTCCAAAACTACCTTTCATAAATAATTTCATGTTTTGTGACGAGAAAAGCAATATCATTTTAAGATGAAAATAATTTACTGAGTTTTCAGTCATAAAAGTGTATTTAAAAGACACAATTTCAGACTTAAGATTTTTTAGTACAGTGTTACTTTATTAAGTATTCCAGAACACACCGCATATGACATATTTCTTCCTACTTCAGACTTTCATAACATAACCCCTTGAAATCAGGAGTTTATAATGGAAATACTGATGCTACCTTAACTCTGCTAAAGTGAACTGTGCTGCTGTGATAAGAGGAAAATGTATGTTTGCATTTGGAAGACTCATCATCTTTCCAAATCATGATTAGTAGGTGGCAGGACAATATAACACTGAATTGTATGCAAAGATAGCCCAGATTTGAAATATGAATCTCTTGTCAGTGCAGAAGATGACGATGACAGTTGTAATCTCTTCAGATTCATAATTTACTAAGTTGTAGGCAGGTTAGCAGTGATTGATCATACCTGGGCAGGGTGTTAGCAATTTTAAAATCATTTTATTGCATTACACAAATAAGAAATTTAAGTTTTAGGCTGTCCTTATCTCTATTGTAAGCAACTCTGGGTACAAACTTACCTGTAGAAACTATATGTACAAAGAGTATGCTTTTATCTATCTATCTATCTATGTGTATGTGTGTGTGTGTGTGTGTGTATATATATATATATAGCCTATCATTTTGTATATTATATATTACACAGTGGATTATTTAGGTATGAAAAATGTTCCATTATTGTGAAGATATAAGACACTTACTACAGAAAGAAGTGTGGCAAAGAACTATAGGTTTTGCTACTAAATAGTAAAATGAAATTTCTCACTGCATCTATAGTCAACAAAGAACATTTTGAGATGAAATTATTCAGGGTACAGTAGCAGAGGCAGAAAGGCAGAACTTGCTCCCATTAAAAAATAAGAAACTATTGTAGCAAGGGATGTTTTCTATTCAAAACCATCAAGGAAAGGCATATGAAGACAGCTGAACAATGTAGATAAAGGGGTTCTCAGTGATGGCTTTGTATAGCCTTCTGCTTTATTGTTAACTATAGAGAGCATTGTCAAATTAGCGTGGCTTAGAACACAGCAGAGGGAGTGTCCTTGGAAATATCAAAGGACATTCCCTTTTCCTTCAGGAACCTCTCATTTTACCATATCTCTGATTTACTTGCAATTTTAATTGTTAAGTGTGATTGTGTGATGAATCAGAGTAATAGTCTCAGCTAAGCCTATATCACTTTGAAAGCGTAAATGAAGGATGGCACGAGTCCTTGGGGAGGATTCCTCCCCAAACCTCCAGCTTCCTATAGCCACAGTCCCTACCTGTATAGAGGAATGTAAATCTATGAAATACAGATCAATTTGCTATAGACAGTTAGAAAGTGTAATTATCCTCCTGGCATTTCTTCATTCCATGGAAATCAAGTCGATATCCAAGATCAAGTCTGACTCAACAAAAGGGAGATTTTACAAAGATTTGTGGGAATTAAAATTCAATATTTATATGAGACTGCTTCCTTCTGGGGTTGACACGTGGCAGAACAGTGTCACACAGAATAAGGAACAAATTTAAAAGAGACAACAAATCAGGAGTATGCAAGATGTGATTGTGCCCTCTGCCCCCAGTCTCTTATCCTCTGCAAAGAGATTCATGAAAGGACAGCAGTGCTCTCCTCGGCAGGCCTCCTGAAGGTATATTCCAGAAAAGGAAATCAGACTTCCTGTTGTTTTCTCTTTTATTAGGGTATGCATAAGAGGGACTTGTTAGTGAGGGGACAAATTGCTTTTGGTGTCAGCTAGCCTAGTGTTAGAAACCAGCTGACTTTATGAGCTTCCTGGAGAAATTTTCAGTTTTTCTTCCAGGAAAGGAGTTACTAGCTAATAGGTATGATGTGAAAGAAATTCCTGATCTCTGACAAAATTATCATTGAGGCAATCCAGAGAGAGCATTTAAGGGTATTTCCAGGATATTCTACAAAAACAAATTCATAACTTCCTTCCACTATCATCTTCCCAAGGTGTCCCTCTCATCTATTTGACACTACTGTAGGAGAAATTGGAAGAAATCTAAACACCGTAATTTTTCCTTATCTATTAATATGCCACATAGATCATGACATACATTGTTAACAACACTACACTCAACTTCGTTAGTTCACATTTCAACATTTTGTTTGTATCTGAAGACTGAGAAAAAGCCAACAAAAAACTCAGTAACCTTCATTGCTGTTTACTGTGTTGTGTGTTGTGCTTAGTTGCTCAGTCAGGTCTGACTCTTTGCAACCCTGCCAGGCTCCTCTGTCCATGGGGATTCTTCAGGTAAGAATACTGGAGTGAGTTGCCATGCCTTCCTCCAGGGGATCTTCTCAAAGCAGGAATCAAACCCAGATCTCCCACAGGCAGATTCTTTGCCATCTGAGCCACCAGGGAAGCAAAGAAAACTGGCCTGGGTAGGCTATCCCTTCTCCACGGGATCTTCCCAACCCAGGAATTGAACCAGAATCTCTTATATTGCTGGAGGATTCTTTATCAGCTGAGCTACCAGGGATGCTTGAGACCTAGTATTGAGGGCTTTTTTTCTTCTTCTTTTTTAAGCAAAGGCATTCTAGGTCACCCAGGAAGAGAGGCACAAAGGAAAATGATTATGCAAATATATGCCCATTTGCAGCCGTTCTGCTTTTCAGGCTCAGGCAGAAAATGAATAGATGTGTAAGACTTGAAGTTTTCTGTGGACTGCGTGTCCTTTCTTCTAACATTTTCTCTCTCACTGCTTCTACTGCTCACACTGACCTCCTTGGCATTCCTAAGACACACTAATGCCTTCGACCCTTTGTTCTTCTTCCTCTCTCACTCTCTGGCTAAAACGCTTTACCCATAGATACAGGTATTACTTCCTCCTTTGTTTACTCATATCTCTGCTCAGAGTTCATCTTATCTGTGAGGCCATACTACTGGTTAGTACAGGGCAGAAAAAAGGCTATATCAGTGTTTATAGGTTAGAAAACCAAAGAAATAGTAATAAAAATGATCACTAATACAATGGGGAAGACTAATAAGATTCAAGGGGAACAATTAAAATTTGGGACTGAGTTTTAAGACAGCACTGTGAGCAGCCTGAAAACTAAGTGGGGAGCATAAGAAATTTCAGAGTTGGCAGGTAGTTTGGAATTTGTCAGGGTAAATAGGTGAGTTAAAACTATTTAAATAAAGAGTTCTGAGAGCCAAGAACAAACCTTCAGGAGAACAAACATCTAGTGGGTGTAACTTAAAAGAATATAGAACAACAGAAGAGAAAAGAAAGCTGACATACATACAGAGGAGACAAAATTAAAGACAAAGAAATTCTCCTCTCCCCTTTCAGGTTCTTCTGCCTGGTTTAATAATTCAACTGGCATGAGACAGATTAATAGAAGGAAATAAAAAATAAATTTAATAACATGTATATGAGAACAAACCAGTCAGTCCTAAAGGAAATCAGTCCTGAATACTGTTGACTAAAAAAGATTTACAACTTGAGAATTCTGAGTTAAGTTTTATTTGGAGCAAAATGAGGAGTGCAGCCTGGGAGGCAGCATCTCAGATAGCTCTGAGAGACTGCTCCAAAGCGGCAGTGGGGGAAGGTCAATATATAAGGTTTTGATGAAGGGGGTGTTCCATACCATGAAATACTCATTTTACAAAAGTGTTTGTTGTTGTTGTTAGTCATGAGGATCTGATGTCACCATGAAGGGATTTAGTGCTTCTCTAGATAAGAGGAGATGCAAGGAATGAGGTCATAAAACCTGTTCCTAAAAATATCCAATTATCTAAGAACCTGTCCCACCAGATTCCCTGGAGCACAGAGTGCCTCATCCCATCCTGAACTCCCTCAGGGTTTGTTGAAGATTGACAGCTATAGCACCATGGGTTTCAGTCTCCATGCGGGCAGATGGTAAATGGGTAAGTGCCTTTGTTGTTCAGTCGTGGGTAATGCTCTTGGTAAGTGCCAATTTGTGGTTGACACAACCCCTTGGGGTCATAAATCCAACCATACTCTGAAGGACATTTCAAGACCATTTTGTACTGTGTTGCTGGGAAGGCTCGTCCCCAGTTCTGAAGAAAGTTTTTGTTGATAGGCCATTCAATGTGCTATTATTGGACTAGGTGTTAATGGTCAAAGATCTCTGGACACCTATCTTCTAGTTATCATCCAGGAAAGTGTTCCCCTTTCTTTGCATCTTTTCATATCCATAGTTACACTATTACAATTACTGATCGTAATTGAGCTATACATTTGATCAACTGCTTCAAGTCTAGTCATCATTATTTTCATTGAAGGCTCAGTCATACATTTGGTAACACAAGAAATAACAATCTTGTGAAACAAGAAAATACAAATGCTATAGTTAATATTAATGGAAATAAAGGTAAATACTTTAATTTTTTACCATGAGCCTCCCACACCAAACCGGTTTTATTTTATTTTTCTTAAGATCATGAAGACTAGGGAATTGGTCAGGTAAAGCAGAAATTTGATTTTTCATGTGGTTCATCAAATGCGTTACATTTAAGGATTTATCAGATATGAAAATATAGCATTCATTTTGAATTATAACACAGACATCTCTCTGAGATACTGTAAGGCTTTGCAGTTGTGTATCACTGCCTTTCTCATCATAGAGATCTCAGAATTCAATAGGCTAATAGCCTGATTACTACCATTTAAAGCTTACAAAAGTTGTTAGATATGGCCAATTACATCCTCTAACCCCACTGAAGGCACACGTACACACATACAAAAAGCTGTTAAATGATCAAACCAATAGAATACAGATCTTTGACCCATTGAGTTCATACTAGTGGTAGACTGTTTGGGGTTACCTCTAATTTGTTAATATGTATGACCTTAAATTCATGGGAATACCAGGCTACACCTTCATATTCATCCCTGTAGATGTCAAGGCCATAAATTACTGCCACAAATCTACTGAATTCCATACCAATTACTCTCTCTCTCTGTAAGGGTAATGATAGGCATAGTTCATAAAGCACCCAGTCTTGTCTCATAATTACCAGGTTGATCATTTTTAGTGTGATTTAAACCTTCCCAACATAGAGGAGTTTTTAAATGACCATCAGTTCAGTTCAGTTCAGTTCAATCACTCAGTCATGTCCAACTCTTTGAGACCTCATGGGCTACAGCATGCCAGGCCTCCCTATCCATCACCAACTCCCAGAGTTTACTCAAACTAAGAACAGAACTAAGCAGCTAACATTTTCACTTTTATCCCTAGGTTAGAAATAGAAAGCTGAAGCACTTGTGACTTTTCTGAGGTCAATCAGCTAGCAAATGTCTGAACAGGAATGATGTATCACGCTTACATCAAATTTGCCACACACCTACACCCACACCCACATACACACACATATTGCAACATGATACCATGCTGCTAGTAAAGATTTAGGATTCTTTTAATGAGATGACCTTGTCTTTGGTAAGAAGCTCTTGCATTATCCAAATTCTACTATTTATTAGATCAATTTTATTTGCATACCAACCAGTTTGTTTCTAGCTTAATCTTTCTCATAGCATCCTTTTAAATGTCGCTAGCCTTGAAACTCCCCTCTCAATCCTACAAATTCATTTCTTTCTTCCTAATTATCTCAGGTGATGGCTTTATTAGTACTATGCAGTATATGTCACCATTTTTTCCATCCTTATACAATAGTTTCCTTATCAATCTCCTAACCTCTTATAATAATTTCTAGTTACTTTCTGCCTTGTTTCAAAACCAATGTTATATATGGTAGGGACTTTTTGCATAAATTGTTATACCATTCCGTATTGCCACAACAGTGCTGTTTAATCAACCAGCCAAGCATTTAGTGGCATACTTAGTTACTCACACATGTTTAGGGTGACTGTGGTTGGCATATCCAGGTTCCAATTACTGATTGGGTCCAAGTTTCCCATTTTTCCCTGAATGAACAAGCAAACTTTGACATCTTCCAGTAATGTTAGGAATTATAATGTAATGTTGGGGCTTCCTTCATAGCTCAGTTGGTAAATCATCTGCCTGCAATGCTCAGATGGTAAAGTGTCTGCCTACAGTGTGGGAAACCCAGGTTCAATTCCTGGGTTGGGAAGATCCTGGAGAAGGAAATGGCAACCCACTTCAGTATTACTGCCTGAAGAATCCCATGGACAGAGGAGCCTGACAGGCTACAGTCCACAGAATCTCAAGAGTTGGACATGCCAGCTACTGAACTGCCGCTCGCATTGTTAGGAGAGCAAAAAGCAGACACGCTCAGTCACAGAGGCACACAACAAACCTCATTTTGTACTATGTGTGCCAATAGCTCATTGGCCAAAGAGGCTCATGTGATCATACCCAGAGTTAATAGGCAGGTAGATATACTTCACCTATCATGAAATCAAGCCGAAGGTACTGATGCAGAGCATTAGTATCAGTTCAGTCACTCAGTCATGTCCAACTCTTTGTGATCCCATGGACTGTGGCATGCCAGGTCTTCCTGTTCATCACCAACTCCTGGAGTTTAACCAAACTCATATCCATTGAGTCGGTGATGCCATCCAACCATCTCAACCTCTGTCATCCTCTTCTCCTTCTGCCTTCAATCTTTCCCAGCATCAGGGTCTTTTCAAGTGAGTCAGCTCTTTGCATCAGGTGGCCAAAGTATCAGAGTTTCAGCTTCAACATTAGTCCTTCCAATGAACATTCAGGACTGATCTCCTTTAGGATGGACTGGTTGGATCTCCTTGCAGTCCAAGGGATTCTCAAGAGTCTTCTCCAACACCACAGTTCAAAAGCATTAATTCTTTGGCACTCAGCTTTCTTTATAGCCCAATTCTCACATCCATACATGACTATGGAAAAGCCATAGCTCCTACTAGATGGACCTTTTTTTTTCAAAGTAATGTCTCTGCTTTTAATATGTTGTCTAGGTTGATCATAGAATTATGTCCCATATTTAATTTTCTATAATGAGACTTTACCAGTATTCTTCTAGTTGATAAAGAAGATAGAACAACTGAAAACTCTCATAATTTTGACTGTTGTTGTACCACAAAATTATTTTTATAACTCTTGAGTATTCACTTTAGTAACTATATACTACAGAATATAAAGTATTAAATTTAGTCTCACCTTATGAATTGAGATTAGAACATACAGATAGATTGATAGTTTTTAACAAACTAAATGTTTTGATTAATCTAAAGCAGTGCATAGAACATAGTCCACACTTATGAAGGATTTATTGACTTGAATCCTTAGTCATGTGTGACTTGTTTTCAATTAATATAATAAATAAACTCCATGTATGGATTTTTCATTATTTTCTTTCCAATGTGAAAGTTATGTACTGTGTGGTAAATTAAATGCAAACCAAACAAGATGCAAAACTTTTCACTCCAAGTTCTACTTTCTTGTCACCTTTCATATGTTGCTGCTTGTTGTAATTGGATTTTTAAGCATTGCAAAGAACTGTGCATAAAAATATAGACAGTGTTTTTAAGTGCTTCTTCTTAAACAAATTCTCTGCTCTTCAGAGGTAGTGTTGTGAAATACAATGTCCAGTCATCAGAAGCCGGCTAAAACCTTTCAACCTCTGTTGGCCTTTCTCTTTGCCTGAGCGATTGCAGTATTTACCTTGTGCTGCTGGAGGCTACCCGTTGCTACTTCCTGTAGCTAAGTCAAAACCCTTAGATTCTTAAATCCTGTGCCTCTAATTAATAGCTGCGCTACATTAAAACTAAGATGTTCATTGCCCTGAAAATGTAAAAACCTGATCTAAGTGAGCTGTACTAACTAATCCTTTGGTGTATTCTCTGCTTTTGAAGAATCACATTGTGACTCCCCAGCTTCAAAATAAACTCAACTTTGGTCTTCTCTCCTTCAGACACTTTCTAGTTCAAATAATCCCTGCTTTTTAGTTGGTGTTCTCTTAGCTAGTTATCCAAAAATTTGGGCTTTAATATTATGAAGAATTTTTCTTTCAAGATTTGAGAAAGCCTAGAACAATTCAGCTATTTTCTGTTATTAGTGTTTGCTTTGCTTCTTTACAAAACACAGAAGAGTTGGAAAAGATGATTCCAGGAGGTCTACATAAGTTTACTAACCTTCCTGGCTACCAGCTCCTTGAGTTTACAACCAAGCTGCAGGATAGTGATCCTGTCATTATGGTTGGTTAGTAAGGATCATATTTGAGAAGAAATCATATTTGAGATCAGAAATCTTGGACAAACCTCTGGCACTTCCTGTATCTCTGCTGTATTGTGACTGCTGTTTCATTTCTGCTTGGCAAATTGCTTGCAACTTTACTTTCATCAGTCTCAAACTTGAAATCATATAGGGAAGGAGATTCTGGGAAAAATAGTTTTCAGTGTAACCATGTTAATGGAGCAACCCACTAGAGTTACCAAAGAAATTTAGGTTAGATGTTCAAAGACATGAACAAAATAAAAATCTGGAGATAATGTATCACCAATAGTTGCAAAACAAAGCTGCATGATGAGAAATATTGGTTAGCATGTATTACAGATTCATATAGATATATAATGAATAATATATATAATTATTATGCATACTCAGTTGCTCAGTCATGTCCAGCTCTTTGCAATCCTGTGGACTGCAGCATGCCAGAGTTCCCTGTCCATCACTGTCTCCCAGAGTTTGCTCAAGCATGTATCCGTTGAGTGATACCATTCAACCATCTCATCCTCCATTGTCCCTTTCTCCTCCTGCCTTCAATCTTTCCTAGCATCAGGGTTCTTTTCCAAAGAGTCAGCTCTTTGTATCAGGTAGCCAAAGTACTGGAGTTTCAGCTTCAACATCAGTCCTTCCAGTGAATATTCAGGGTTGATTTCCTTTAGGACTGACTGGTTTGATGTCCCTGAAGTCCAAGTGACTCTCCAGTCTTCTCCAAAAACCACAGCTCAAAAGCACTGATTCTTCAGCACTTAGCCTTCTTTATGGTCCAGCTATCACATCCATACACGACTACTAGAAAAACCATAACTTTGACTGTACAGACATTTGTCAGCAAAGTAATATCTTTTGTTTCTAATATGCTGTCTACGTTTGTCATAGTGTTTTCCCCAAGGAGCAAACATCTTTCAATTTCATGGTTTGAGTCATTGACCATAGTAATTTTGGAGCTCAAGAAAATAAAATCTGTCACTGTTTCCAACTTTTCCCTTTCTATTTGCCACAAATTGATGTGACCAGATGCCATGCTCTTTGTTTTTTGAATCCCGAGTTTTAAGCCAGCTTTTCCACGTTCCTCTTTTACCCTTATCAACAGGCTCTTTAGTTCCTGTACATTGTCTGCCATTAAAGTAATATCATCTGCATATATAAGGTTGTTGATATTTCTCCCAACAATCTGGATTCAGGTTTGTGATTCTTCCTGCCCAGTATTTTGCATGATGTACTCTGCATATAAGTTAAATAAGCAGGGTGGCAATATACAGCCTTGATGTACTCCTTTCTCAATTTTAAACCAGTCTGTTGTTCCATGGCTGGTTCTGGCTGTTGCTTCTTGACCTGCATACAGGTTTCTCAGGAAGCAAGTAATGTGGTCTGGTATTCTCTTTTACATTAAAAATTGTCCACAGTTTATTGTGACCCACACAAAGGCTTTAGCATAGTCAATGATCAGTAGAGGTTTTTGGCCAATGTTACCAATTTGATCCCAGCTTGTACATCTGAAAGTTCTTGTTTCATGTACTGCTGAAGCCTGAATGTTTTGATAATTTGCTTATTTATATATGAAAAGTCCCCAATTGTAGAGTACTTTGAACATGTTTTGTCATTACGCTTCTTTGGGATTGGAATGACAACTGACCTTTTGTAGTCCTGTGGCCACTGCTGAGTTTTCCAAATTTGCTGGTATATTAAGTGCAACACTTTACCAGCATCATCTTTTAGGATTTAAAATAGCTCAACTGAAATTCCATCACCTCCACTGGCTTTGTTCATAGCAATATTTCATATGCCCCACTTGAGTCCACATTCAAGGATATTTGGCTCTAGGTGAGTGACCACACCGTTGTGGTTTTCTGGATCATTAAAACCTTTTTTGTATAGTTCTTTTGTGTGTTTTTGCCACCTCTTCTTAATCTCTTGTGCTTCTGTTAAGTCCTTGCCAGTTCTGTCCTTCGTTTTGCCCATCTTTGCATGAAATATTTCCTTGGTATTTCCAATTTTCTTGAGAGATCTCTAGTCTTTCCCATTTTGTTATTTTCCTCTATTTCTTTGCATTGTTAATTTAAGAAGATGTTCTCTCTCCTTGCTGTTCTCTGGACTTCTGCATTCATCTGAGTGTATCTTTCTCTTCCTCATTTGTCTTTTGCTTCTCTCATTTTCTCAGCTATTTGTAAGGCCTCCTCAGACAACCACTTTGCCTTCTTTGCATTTCTTTTTCATGGGGGTGGTTTTAATCCCTGCCTCCTATACAATATTACAAACCTCCATCCATAGTTCTTCAGGTACTCTGTCTACTGAATCTAATCTCTTGTATCTATTTGTAAACGTCACTGAATAATTATAAGGGATTTGACTTAGGTCATACCTGAATGGTCTTCCCTACTTACTTTAATTTAAGGCTGAATTTTTCAATAAGTAGCTCATTACCTGAGCTCTAGTCAGCTGCCAGATTGTTTTTGCTGCCTATATAGATATTCTTCATCTTTGGCTGCAAAGAATATTTTCAATCTGATTTCAGTACTGACTGTCTGTTGCTGTCCATGTGTAGAGTTGTCTCTTGGGTTGTTGGAAAGAAATGTTTGTTATAACCAGTGTATTCTCTTGGGAAAATCTGTTAGCCTTTGCTCTGCTTCATTTTGTACTACAAGGCCAAACTTTTCTGTTATTCTGGGTGTCTTTTGACTTTCTACTTTTGCATTCCAATCCCCTGTAATGAAAATATATCTTTTCTTGTTGTTAATTCTAGGAAGTCTTGTGGGTCTTCATGGAACCATTCAACTTCACTTTTTTTGGCATTAGTGGTTGAGGAATAGAGTTGGATTACTGTGATGCTGAATTATTTCCTTGGAGACAAATGGAGATCATTTTGTTCTTTGAGACTACACCAAAGCACTGCATTTTGGACTCTTTTGTTGATGGTGAGGGCTATTCCATTTCTTCCAAGGGATTCTTGCCAACAGTAGTAGTTATAATTGTCATGTTAAGTAAACTTGCTCATTTTCATCCATTTTAGTTTACTGATTCCTAAAATGTTGATGTTCAGTCTTTTTATCTCCTGCATAAAAATATACACATATGTAATATGCAATTATATATTATATACATAATTACATATATAATGTGTAATTCTATAAATATTGACTGAGTATTAAAGACTAAATGTGTAGAACAGCATTTAACACATAAGTAGAACTTAATTTTATTTCCAATAAATTTAGTAATTAGGAATAA
>SJYC01058359.1:0-12160 GCA_006408675.1 Madoqua kirkii | reverse complement strand
TTATTTATCATTTTAAATTATGCATCTTCAAAAATCAAAGAAACACATAACCTATAATTTATTATTCATTTAGCATGAAAATGTGTCTTTATGTGGCAGTTTCTCTTCTAGGTACAGAGCTTCTGTTTTGATGTAAAACTTATCAACATATGGCTTCAAATACAGGATGGAAAATTTAAGTTATTTGAAAAACTTCACACACATAATCTCTAGCAATTGTTTTCCAATGTGATTTTGCCACTTTATTTGTCTTTATGATGTTCTAAACCTGTGCCTTTGTGGATAAAGACAGACACAGATACAGATACAGTATAATTAGGCATGGCATCTACATCTGTGTCATTGCCTATACCTGTACCTATATCTCTCTCTGTGTATGTATGTTTGATTTCTGTGAAAATAAATGTTCTGGAATTCAGACAAATGCATCAAGTTCATAGCAAGTTGAAATGAATAGAGGGCTCTCTATAAATAAAAATATATAATTAAATAGCATTTCCTCTACTTCTAACAGGAAAGATTTTACTTTCTTAGCTGTCTTTACAATAAAGGGAGCCATATAACTAGAAAAATAGTGTCCTTTTCCCCAGGTGCTCTAAAAACAAATTATCTAATTCAGCAGCTAATCCCTTAAACAAATTAATACAACATACATCATGTTAACTGTTGATGTATATGTTAGGGATCACCCAAAGAAGTGATAAACATGTACACAGACAGAAAGGATTACTAGTTAAGAAACTGTGTTATTTAGGAGTGTTTATGCAAAAGTTTGACAGACAAGCCTGAGGAATGGTTATACTACATTATAGTTTTTCCCCAACTTTGTTTAATGCCATATTAGAAGTGATAACTACCCTTTGTCACCTAACCATTCCAAAAGAAAAGGATATCACATGTACTGAATACTTTCTGGTTATGAGCACTAGCTATTGAGCTCCATTTTTACTAGTTAAGAAACTGTGTTATTTAGGAGTGTTTATGCAAAAGTTTGACAGACAAGCCTGAGGAATGGTTATACTACATTATAGTTTTTCCCCAACTTTGTTTAATGCCATATTAGAAGTGATAACTACCCTTTGTCACCTAACCATTCCAAAAGAAAAGGATATCACATGTACTGAATACTTTCTGGTTATGAGCACTAGCTATTGAGCTCCATTTATATTTTATATCCTTTAGACTATTTTTCTACAAATTAAACTTTAGACCTTTTTAATAAAGACCTTGCCCCTTCTAATGTAATTGTGAGTTTGAATGTCATTTCTAAAGTGTAGCTGTAATCTACATTTTTCAAACACAAAATAGAATCAAATGAACAGCTTTCATTGCTTATGAGGAAAATGGGACAGAACTCATACCATTAAATAATTAGAAATCTAAAACAATATACATATCTATATCTAATACCCATTTTGAAAAAAATGTTTTGAAGTACTTTGAGGATAACAGGTTCAAACCTCAAGAAATATCTCCTCTCCCATGTAGGATTTTGTGTATAGTTCCAAATAATTTGGAATGAATATTTGAGTAAGGAAGATTCTTGAAAAACTTTAGAGTCCATCTACTACAAGCTCAATAACTTGAAGAATATACTCAGTAAATCAAGAAGTAAAATGGAGAAGTTAAATGTGGCAGTGAAGTTTAGAATGGCCCCATATGATTCCTACTTCCTGATGTTCATATCCTAAGATCCTCTGCCGAGATGTGTAGATATGTTTAATGACTGCTTTCTGATTAAGATAATACTATAGAGATGTAAACAGCAGACTGGTTCCAAATAGGAAAAGGAGTATGTCAAGACTGTATATTGTCACCCTGCTTATTTAACTTATATGCAGAGTACATCATGAGAAACACTGAGCTGGAAGAAACAGAAGCTGGAATCAAGAATGCCGGGAGAAATATCAATAACCTCAGATATGCAGATTACACCACCCTTTGAGCAGAAAGTGAAGAAGACCTAAAAAGCCTCTTGATGAAAGAGAAAATGGAGAGTAAAAAAGTTGGCTTAAAGCTCAACATTCATAAAATGAGGATCATGACATCCAGTCTCATCACTTCATGGGAAATAAATGTGGAAACAGTAAAAACAGTGTCAGACTTTATTTTGGGGTCTCCAAAATCACTGCAGATGGTGACTGCAGCCATGAAATTAAAAGACGCTTATTCCTTGGAAGAAAAGTTATGACCAACCTAGAGAACATATTCAAAAGCAGAAACATTACTTTGCTGACTAAGGTCCGTCTAGTCAAAGCTATGGTTTTTCCCGTGGTCATGTATGGATGTGAGAGTTGGACTGTGAAGAAGGTTGAGTGCTGAAGAATTGATGCTTTTGAACTGTGGTGTTGGAGAAGACTCTTGAGAGTCCCTTGAACTGCAAGGAGATCCAACCAGTCCATTCTGAAATAGCTCAGCCCTGGGATTTCTTTGGAAGGAATGATGCTAAAGCTGAAACTCCAGTACTTTGGCCACCTCATGTGAAGAGTTGACTCACTGGAAAAGACTCTGATGCTGGGAGGGATTGGGGGCAGGAGGAGAAGGGGATGACAGAGGATGAGATGACTGGATGGCATCACTGACTCAATGGACATGAGTCTGAGTCAACTCTTGGAGTTGGTGATGGACAGGGAGGCCCGGTGTGCTGCGATTCACAGGGTCATGAAGAGTCGCACACGACTGAGTGACTGAACTGAACTGAACTGATAGAGATGTTGGGATTTCACTTTCAGGATCAGGTTAGAGAAAGACTGTGGCACCTATCTGAGTGCTTTCTATCTGTCTTTCTATTTCTTCATTGAATGTCTTGCACTGGGCAATGAAAACTACCTATTTGTAATAACCCCTATGGAGAAGCCCAAAATATGTGGTGGGGAACAGAGGTCCTCTCTTTCAACACCTCACAAGGAACTGAGGCCCTTGGTTAAAATCCCATGAAGAACTAAATCATTTAGATGAGCTTAGGAGTGAATCTTCTATTCCAGTTGAGCCTTCTGATGAGTGCACAGCTGTGGCCAACAGCTTGAATATAACACGAGAAATCTTCAGTCAGAGATATCTGGCTAAGTGTGCTTGGATTTCTAGCCTACAAAAACTGTGAGATAAAATGTTTTTTCTTTTAAGTCACTTATTTTGGGGGTAATTTGTTTCACAGCAAAGAAAGATATAGTACTTTAGGCAAAGAACTATAGCTTATGCAAAGACAAGGAGATAAGGGTGTCAGGAACTCATGTCACTTTATAAATAAATCTGTATCATCTTGATGTTTGTAAGAGGTGAATGATCTTTTATGCTCTTTCCTATTCCTGTAAGAATTTTTCTATCTTTTCTCAAAATTTATTTTTTCAGTGGAGGGAAATTAACTCATAATATTTTGTTGGTTTCTACCATAGAAATAATGTGAATCAGCCATAATTATACATATATCCCCTTTCTCTTGAGTCTTCCTCCACTCCCCCACCTCACCCCTCTGGGTCATCACAGAGTGCCAAGCTGGGCTCCCTGTGTTATATAGCAACCTCTCAACATCTATCTGTTTTACACATGATAGAGTATATATTCCAGTGCTACCACTCTCTCCTTCCCCCACTGTGTCTACAAGTCCATTCTCTACATCTTTTTCACCATTCATTCCCTGAAATTAATTCAATACCATTTTCCCAGATCCCATATATATGCATTCATATATGATATTTGTTTTTCTTTTTCCAATTTACTTTACTCTTTGTAACAGGCTCTAAGTTCATCCACCTCACTAGAACTGATTCAAATTTGTTCTTTTTTTTTTTGTGGTTGAGTAATATTCTATTGTATATATGTACCAAATCATTTTTATCCATTCATCTGTAGATGGATTTCTAGATTGCTTCCATGACCTGGCTATTGTAAATAGTGCTCAATGAACGTTGGGGTACATGTGTCTTAGCATTCGGCTTTCTTTCTCTGCTATTTTTAATCCTTTCATAAAACATTCACAAATAAACTCACTTTCCTATTAAATACTTTGACTGAATGCTATGATTATGAATGCAACAACAACAACAAAAAAACTGTCAACCTTTAAAAAAGTTCCTCTCTAAGAACAGTAGTATTTTATTGAGCTTCTATTTAAAATATCCTTACTGTTTGAAACATCAAAATTTTACTCCCAATGTATTCTTACAAAAAGTTCTCCCTGATGGGAGAGCTTTGGAAAGTTACCTTTGCCAACATTCTATTTCTCCCACCATTTTTTATGAAAGATAATCATACCTTTTAATCTAGGCCAATACTCCCTGCAGCATAAATCATTGTAACATTAAACCTTAATATTTATTGCCTATTCTGTCTTGCTGCAGACAGTCCTATTAATGCTTCACTTAGCAAGTCAAAAAGCAATACCTTAGTACTATATAGTATGAGGAAAGATTGAGAAAATTCTTTGTACACAAATCAGCTGAAAGTATAACTTATCTGTTACAGCACAGGAAGATTAAATACAGGGCCATAAAATTTCCTGCAATCATGCTAACTGGAGTCGAAGTTGCCTCTATTGCTTTAATAAATCCTTTAAGTATGTTTTCAACCTCTCAGCAATTCCTGACAAAGCTGGTGTGCTGTTGTTATGAATCTCCCTACCACAAAAGTCCTGGTGGTGAATATTTCTTGTGTCTTATCACTTCTCTGTGTTTCTAATTTGGAAGAAGCAAGTATATTCTTTACTTGTGCTACTTAAGACCTTATTAGTGGAAGATAGATTTGCACTTTTAGCCTTTAGCCACCTAATTTCCTGTTATAAAAGATAAAAAATTTAGTTTTGCAAGTGATGAATAAGGTGATTATATTTCACAAATTTTAAGGCCACAACCATTAACTGAGTCACTGTGAGCACTTGTCATTTTACCCATATGTATGCAAAAGGAAAAGGAGAGGGCTGTGTTTTTGTGATAACTGACTATTGCCACAAAAGATCCGTCATAAACTTTATGTGTAAAGTTTATTTGAGCAGGTTAAGGCAAAAAAAAAAAATTACTATAAAAAATTAACCCTTTCTGAGAGAAATTAAATTAATACATATTTAAGTTAGATTCAAAATTTGAATTTCTCTTTATCCTTAGGATTCCTGATAACAGTGTCAACCAGAAGATTATCACAGACTATAATATCACAGACTATATTGATGTTAGTCTAAATAGATGAATATTATCATTCAACTATATAATATACATACATTGCAGACCTATGAGATAAGGCAAAATATCAACACCAGAACATTTGTAGAGTAGAAATGTTCTATTGTTTTATGTTAATTTTACTAAGAGACAGAAAATTGCAGAATTACCAAGAACTACCTGACGAATCTGTCAACTACATGGTATATTTTTCCTCTGGTTAGATGTCATCTTGTTGTGACAGAGTAAGGACAGAACAAGAAGATATATACAAGCAAACTGTCCAGAGTGTTCAGACCTGACACCAAGAGTCTTTGGACTTTGCCTCACTCCAGAACTCCATTTCTTCTAGCCAGTAGTGTGAACAGGATGACCAAGCCAAGCTTCTGGGCGTGTAACGTCATTAGACATTATATATCTTGACTTAACTGGGAATGGAAGAAGAATCATATGGTCTATTGTTTTGAAGACATTCTCAGACTCTGAAACTTAAACATAATCACACCAATTAACTAACTGGCAGAAGCAAAAGTCATTATCAGTAGTCATCCTTCCTTCACTCCTTTGTCTGATTTTACCCAGGTTTTTGTTCCGTGTCTCTTTATGTTGGTCTTGCAATATTACCTTCCCTGTGGCTGTATTAGGAGAAGGCAATGTCAACCCACTCCAGTACTGTTGCCTGGAAAATCCCATGGATGGAGGAGCCTGGTAGGCTGCAGTCCATGGGGTCACAAAGAGTAGGACATGACTGAGCTACTTCACTTTCACTTTTCACTTTCATGCATTGGAGAAGGAAACGGCAACCCACTCCAGTGTTCTTGCCTGGAGAATCCCAGGGACGAGGGAGCCTGGTGGGCTGCTGTCTATGGGGTCGCACAGAGTCAGACATGACTGAAGCGACTTAGCAGCAGCAACATGGCTATATTAGGCCCACACTTCTGGTTCGTTCAGCTGGCCCATGTATTTCAGTATTTTTAGAACTTACTTTTTGCTTATGGTAGAAATCTATTTCCTGTACTTAAAAAAATCCACTTTTATCTAAAATATTATGAGACATATTTTAGTTGTTTCTTACCATTAGGACTTCCCAGATGACGCTATTGGTAAAGAACTTACCTGCCAGTGAGAAGATGTGAGAGATGCTGGTTCGATCCCTGGGTCAGGAAGATCCCCTGGACAAGGAAATGGCAACCCACTCCAGTATTCATGTTTGGAGAATCCCATGGTCAGAGGAGCCTGACAAGTTACAGTCCATGGGGTTTCAAAGAGTCCGATATGACTGAAGCGACTTAGTACATGCATATCCTACCACTAAATACTCAGAACCATGTAAGCTTTATTTGGGATCAGAAAAGATGCTGGCCAAGTCATAAATGCTCTAAGAACTGAGTAGGGTATGTTTCTTCTTCACATTCAGCAAAGAAGCTTGAAACATATGCCCAGACTTCATTAACAGACGCTTTACTGTCTGAGCTACCAGGGAAGCCCATGAGATATTTTATAACATTAAAATATTTTTAAAATGTATTTCTAATCAGCCATATTGCCTCAGTTTATAAAATGCTTTCAAAAAATAATAAATTTTTGAGAGATTTGTATTAAAATTTGAATAGAAACCTATTCTCATTTGAAAGCTTTATGGCAGATAGAATTATGTGGCAGATATGATATAATTCAATAAAATAAAAAGGACTTTTATTTATGAATTTTTTTTATTTAGCACTGTGTTAGGTCCCACATAAAATTAATATGAGATATCAACTGGACCGTGCTAAAGTTTTTCAAAGTACTCTCTGGCTGAGACCCCATAAAAACTGAATTAGAAGGGTAATGCTGAAACTAAGAGTTTACTTAGTCAGGAGTTTCATATCAAATCTGTCTACTTGAAAACCTATGCTCTATCCATCTTGTGATCCTGGCTTCAAAGGCTGTTATCTTTTTTTGAGATACCTCACACTCGGTAAGAGGTCAGTTAAGTGTTTATTTAATAAATAAATGAAAAAATGAAGCATAAAGATAGCACGTGAATATAAAAATTATCTTTTATGTCCTTGGAATTTGTACAGGGTTTTAAGATCAGCCACTGAAATAATTAACCCTGCCCTAAGCTATCCAGTTCTCACCAACTCAACTCAAAACATGGAGGTTAGAGAAACAGCATGTCAAATCTGACCAGTTATCATTTGCTGGTAAGAAGGAAGAACATCTTTAGTTTGCTATGGATTATATGTCCTATAGAAAGAAATCATGCTTTGTAAGAACATAGCTAGAGTATATTGAATAGATGAGATTGAAGGTTGACATACTCATTATGGAAATACAGAAGCAAATGAAATTCTCTATCTTAAGTTTGTTCCAGTTGTGGGAATTTCGTGGGACAATTTTATGTAAATTCTATGTCTCAGATAAGTAAAGTGCTAGGATGTTATCAAGTTTGTTCCCCTGAAATTTTGAGAATTAGGGACAGAATCTTCCCAGATTCATTGCATGATGAAGAAATGTACATCTAACCAAATATTAATGTACATAACAAAACTACTGGCCAATTAGAATTGATTCTGTGTCATGACAAATGTTGCATTTTGTAATGTGTTAAATTTATATAGTGATATACAGAATTTGAGTTAGGGACAAACATGGATTCAAGTTTCTTCAGTAAAAGTAATCATTGGAAAAGCATTTCCTTAAGGCTTAATATTATAGGGTGAATAATGGCCTCTAAAGATGTCCTAATGCTTGAAATTTGAAAATATGTTATCCTATATGGCAAAAGAGATTTTGTAGATCCGATTGAACAAAGAATCTTGAGATGGGGCAATTATTCTGGATTATCCAGTTTGACCCTGTAACTGCAAGGAGATCCAACCAGTCCATTCTGAATGAGATCAGCCCTGGGATTTCTTTGGAAGGAATGATGCTGAAGCTGAAACTCCAGTACTTTGGCCACCTCATGCGATGAGTTGACTCATTGGAAAAGACTTTGAAGCTGGGAGGGATTGGGGGCAGGAGGAGAAGGGGACGACCGAGGATGAGATGGCTGGATGGCATCACTGCCTCGATGGATGTGAGTCTGAGTGAACTCCTGGAGTTGGTGATGGACAGCGAGGCCTGGCGTGCTGCGATTCATGAGGTTGCAAAGAGTCGGACACGACTGAGCAATTGAACTGAACTGAACTGAATCAAAGGTATCTATATCAATTGAAAATGAGAGAGAAGAGTCAAGCTCAGAGAACTTGAGATGACTGAAGCAGAAGCAGAGTAATCTGGAGTCAAGAGCCAGAATAAGCGGCAGTTCTTAGATGCTAGAAAAGGCAAAAAAAACAAACAAACAAAAAAAAACACCACCACCAACAACAAAGAAAACTCTCCCCTAGAGCCCTTAGGAGAACCATAGACCTACCAACAATTTTATTTCAGCCTAGTGCGATCCATTTTGAACTTCTGATCTCCAGGCCAATATGATAATATATTTGTTATTTTTATTCACAAAATGTGTGTTAATGTGTTATGTCAGAAGTTAAAAAAAAGTACGTTAGTGTAGGAAAATTAAACTGTTATATTTTTGTACTTTTATATAACAAGCTCTTAAATGTTTCTGCACTCTAAGTCTTAATAGAGAAGACAGAGATGACACTTGCATCACACTTGGAAGGACAAGTAAGATTAGGTGGATGACCAGATCTTTCGGATTCGCTCTAGGACTTTCCCAGTCTTAGCACTGAGAATAAGTTCCTTGTCCTGGAACCTCTCCAGCTACAGACAAATTGTGACAGTTGGCCATCAGACACTAGGCTGAAATTCTATGTGAGTCAGGCTCTGTCTTCATGAGTGAACAGTGATGAGACCAGCCCATTTGTTGAAGGTCTGGGTTGGTCTGGGTTGTACTCTATAGAGAAGTAACATTTTATTTGGACTGTATAATAAAGCATGTAGGAAAAACTGCACGTGGTCAAAATTGTTCTTTAAAATTCTTCAGGATGATTTGGTGGTGGAGACAGGCATATTTTTTCTTAGCAAGTCTAACACTGCCAGTTTTTTCTCCCAGAGCTGTGGCACATTGCTCTTTCTTTAGTTAAGCCCCAGAAGGAACTGACTTATGTTTAGGGATCATGTGGTATGAAAACCACATAAAACTGGTTTATTGAGTAGTCTCAACTCAGGGACAGTACAAACATGAAGAGTTTATTATTATTTTTTCAATCATTGTTTTCAACTGCAATCTGTCAAAATGTCCTTATTGAACTCACTGGCAGGTTCCATAATTTTGTATTCCTCTATTAATTAAAGCATACTTCAGTCAATATAGAACTTTTCTCCAATCCTATTTGAATATCACCTTCTTCCCATGTAGACTTGAATTGAGCCTGCTTACATTAGGAGTATCAGAGGGTGGAAAGAGGGGCAGGTGCTTTCTGCTCTGAAACTTTAGCCCTCTTTGTTTTCAAGTCCTCCTCATACCAACATGCTGGTGAGATGAGGAAGGAGAGGAAAAGAGACAACTATTTCCACTCAGTTGGTTGCTACATCCTTTACTTTCTCTTGGTATTTCCAATTCTTTGGCTTGTATATACTGACTTGTAATTTGCTCTTACAGGGTATAGGTTACAAATTTTTCTGAGGGCCACAATGGACCTCCCTCCTCCCCTCTGTCCTATTCATTAGGAGTCATCTTCATAGCTTTATTCCTGCTTGGGTTCTTTGGCCTAGTAGGTAGCCAGTCTGGGTGAGGCACTGGCAAGATGGATCTACTCTTGCTCTTTCTATGGGTTCCTATTGACTCCTGAGAAATATGTACCTTGGATCTCTCCAGCAGTGAGAAAACAGGCTGCTCCACAGGTTTGCCTCCCCACTCCCTATCATCATTTCTCTCTTTCTTCTCTGCTTTTATAGTCATAGAATTATCAAAAGTTAATGTTTACATAGACAACAAACTTATAAAACAACGGCATTATGTTTTTAGCTTTCCCAAATTCTATAAGAGATTTTTTTTTTCATGGAACTCCATCCCTCTTGGTTTTGTTGTGGGAAGAGATGAAGTAATAATCTCTCTCCCCAAACACTGCTTTCCAATAGACTCTCTCCCCTCTTCCTTCTCTCATTTCTCCCTACCCCTTCTGTTTATAAGGACCTCAGCTAAGCTGAGGGTAGGAGGCTAGGATAGTTAAGGAAACACATAAATCCTAAAATGGGGTTGACAATGTAGGCTGTTCATTGTAGGATAAGAAAAAATTATCTCTCCCCTTTTAGGGTCTCCCAGATGGAACTGAGAAATAAATTGGCATAAGACAGATTAACAGAAAAAAATATACTGAGTTTTACATACCTGTGGGAGTTCCCACAAGAAATCAAAGACCAAAGAAGTCTGTAGGTCTAAGTGTTAGTATACTAGGTTGAACAAAGAGAGTTGATTGTGGAAAGTTAAAATATATGGAAAGACTAAAAGAAAATAAAAGCTATTTTAACAAAGTTTATTTGTTCAGATTTCTGTCAGCCTCAACTCCCTGTCACTGGTTTGAGAATATTATTTTTCTCTTCTGGTTTAGAAAGAGCAACTTTTACATGGGGGTTTATATCTCCTGCTTTCAGGAGAAAAGGGGGTAGTCAGTTCCCTTCCTGCACTTGCTGTTTTTCAAGTGTCCTTAGCTTAAAATAATCCTATGCTAAAGTAGTATACTTTGTGGTAGCATTTTCTGCCAACTTTCACACTTAGCATCTCTTTGTACCCATCATTAGGCACAAGTCACCAGTTATGATCCATACATTTTGCAACATACTGAGAATCACTCTCAGTTGGACAGGAAGTTTCTCCTGTGAGAGGAAATCATGTACAAATGTAATAGAGAGTATACAGATTCATGTGTCATATGCATGCTCACTCAAGTTGTATCCTCATTGAGTGGAAAGGTAGACAGAATTAGGTATTATTGCACTGTTTTAACTTGCTGTAGGTAGAGTGAAGTTCGTATGAGCATGTATATTGAGGTGTATTTAAGTTACCTGTATGTAAAATGTAACTTTATTTTAGTGAAAAATAACCTTGGAATGATTTGACTAAGAGACCTTTGAAAATTTATAGAAATGAACATTAATAAACTGAAATTCTTGAGCAAGAAAATGATGATAAATATAAAAATATGGAAAAAGTTATAAGTAACTAACAAAGAATCAAAGAGGTTGTGGGACACTCTAGAAAATGAACAATCTAGTGTCTTTAAAAGAAAAACGGCATGCAGAAAGAAACATGGAAAAAGGTAGATGAAAGCTGCTGCTAAGTCGCTTCAGTCGTGTCCAACTCTGTGCAACCCCATAGATGGCAGCCCACCAGGCTCCCCTGTCCCTGGAATTCTCCAGGCAAGAACACTGGAGTGGGTTGCCATTTCCTTCTCCAATGCATGAAAGTGAAAAGTGAAAGTGAAATAGCTCAGTCTTGTCTGACTCTTCGCGACCCCATGAACTGCAGACTAGTAGGCTCCTCCATCCATGGGATTTTCCAGGCAAGAGTACTGGAGTGGGGTGCCATTGCCTTCTCCAATAGATGAAAAGGAACCTCATAAATTAACAATTATGGGGCAAATGAACCATTTACAAATTTATGGACTTAAAAAAATGAAAATCAAAACAAGTTGTAAAATTATGTAAGTGCATTTATAATATTATGCATTGCAGGCAGACACTTTACCCTCTGAGCCACCAGGAAGCCAGACATAATATAATTAATGAAACCTAAACATGTCTTCATATTTTATAATATGTTGTCAGATTTTTTGACGATGGGACAGTAGTACTGCATTTATATTTTGCAGTGAGTATTATTAGAAACAAACATGGAACTATTTACAGATAGAATAATAAAATATCTGGGATTTGCTCAAAATAATCAGGGTTAGGAAAGAGCTTGAGGCATAAATGAAATAAAATTTACCAAGAATTGTTTTGTTTGTAACCTTGTAAGTTTATTATACTGTTCTATTTTTGTACATGTGAAATTTTCTATAACAAAAGGTTATAAT